>JAMKCH010003299.1:0-49874 GCA_023653785.1 Ophioderma brevispina
ATAAAAAGTTGAAATTTTATGTCATATGAACCGTTAGCCTTAGTATTGCATGTGTGCCAAGTTTACAGATCCCCGCACTGTGAGAGCAAGGCAGGGTCCTTGACTAGCTGCTCTAGACACCTGGGAACCACAACTGAGCCAGCCACATGGGGAGCTAGCAAGAGAACCAGGCATTTGTCTGTCTGCACATAGTACCTTCTCAAGAACTCTTGGTATCATCACAATGGGAGGCAAGGATCCCTGTCCAATCTGCCATTGTTGCATCCTGACCCAATGTCCTGGGGTCTTGAATCCATGGGAAGTACACCAGAAGCTGGTGACTCAAGCTGAAAAATTGACTAGTAAACTGCCGGAAGAATGTGCCATTCCACCGATAACCCCTTGCTTTCGTTGGTGCTGATATTGTGTGCCCGTGCCAGAGTGCATCTGCCAGGACGTTCTCTACCCCTGGGACAGGTGAGGCTATCAAAGACAATGTCCCTGTTGCCTGCATCACTCCAGGAGTTTGTCTGTATCCTTGCAGAGACTGAGGCTCTTTGTCCCCCTCACAGGCCCTCCCTTTGTTGAGGTATGTCACTACCATGATACCATCATATTGATGCAGAGGACCAGGATCACTCCTCTGGTTAGAGGGACCCAACACCCCAGTGCCAGAATGTTGATAAGGTGGCAAGCTTGTACGGGAAACCACCGGCCTGACACCGTGTGAGACCATAGATGGGCTCCCCACCCCTACTTTGATGTGTATCTCCAGGGAGGGCACTAGCTTTCTTAAGGGCATACCAGCCTCTAATTTCTTTGGAAGCATCCATCAACTGAGGTCGAGGGCCAATGCTGGGGGTACTGGAACACAGAGGAACATTGGGCGAAACCAAGGATGGAAGTGCCTGAGCAGGTGGATCTGAATTCCCCGTATATGCAGTCTGATAATAGGCAGCTATCTCCTTCAGGAGGGCATCCTGTTTAGCAGAGTCTCTTTGAAATGGGGGGGGGGGGGGGGTAAACAATACCCTTGGAATGGGAGCGGGCAGGTTGAGAACTGAATGCTGTATCCGTGGGATACCACAACCAATACCCAAGGGTCCGAGGTCACTGTCTGCCTTGCCACTGCGAATTCCATGAGATGCCCAGTCAAGCTCGAGATCTGACTCCGCCTGCAGTGGGGACTTAAATTCTAACTGCAATGCTACGTGGGGTCCTTGCTGGATAGGAATCATTTGCAATTCTTGGGCTTTTGTGGGAAACTGGAGTCCATATTGGTGTCAATTGACAAACATTATCTATAAAGAACAATCAAGGAAGATAAACATGAGTTAATTTAATGATAGTAAAAGGGGGGTAGGAAAGCAAGGTGATCTCACTCCACAGGGGCACACGACAAAAATATGACCAGAGGAGTGTCCCACTTCCTCCATGGACCAAGATCTGCGGGAACTGCCTCCTAACTTTCCCTTAACTTAACAGGGTCCACTTCTCCCTAATGAAATTGGTTATTGACATAGTTCAACCTCTTGTAGAAGGAGAAGGGAGGTAAGGCCGGCCAAGGTCCCTTGATAAGAAGGCAGCGGCACTGAGAACCGGAAAAGAACTTGACCACAGGGGTGGACTCCAGGGGACGATGATGGTTAATCTAGTGAGGAGGAGCTTTATTCCAACCCGCAAGGCGAAATCCTCAAGTGGGCCTTATGGGGGGGGCGTGGGGGGCCTTGAAAAATAAAAAGAAAGCCCCTTGGGAATGCAACAAAAGGAAGGGAGATATGGCAGAAAAAATAGCGCCTGGGGTGGTGAAACCATACTCCCCTCCCCCCACCCAAAAAAAAGGCATCGGGACCCAACAAAAACAGAAAAAATGTAAGGGCTACCCAACCACAGTAAGAGGGAAGCCTCAAGTCGAACCAGGAAAAAGCCCGGGAAATAGAACAGGACCCTCAGTCATGCAAACCAAAGGAGGGGAGACCAGTGAGAAAAAAGGGGTCACACACCTACCTCCCCCAAATCCCCCAGGAAGTTCGGTAAGTATTTCAAAATTGGCATGGTAAGAGTACAAATAAAATGAATGAGTTGGAGACACACATTTCCCAACCACAGAGGTTCAAAGTTATTCAGAAGGCTGGGCCATTGCTCTGTTAAAAGGTCCTTACTCAGCATACCAAATACGCCCAACCCTGCCTACATAGTTGGATGCCATATTAAATAAGTTCAAAAACGACCTCCTTGGCTGATCTTTGGCAATGGTAAACTTTCTGAAAAAACTAACATGCCTCACAATGTTCATACTTGTCAAGGAATCATTTGTATATTTGTGGTACCTTGGTAAAATCAAATGGATTAAAGTTCATTTCCACAAGTGTGCACATGTAATACCCCGATCACCAACAAGCTTGTCAACTCAAAAATGGGCTGGTGTGGTCTCTGATGCTTCTTTCCGGAGAGTCCTGGGGTTCTCTTGAAGATTGTGGTAAATAACATGCAGGCCATTATTGGCATAGTTCTTTTTCCGGTTTTGGGGGAAAACATTCTATTGAAAATGGCCGATTTTTATAGGAATTACTTAAAAAAATGGCGGCAAAATTTCAAACCCAAACTATAAAATAGGTCACAATTCTGAACCCAACTATAAAAATGGGTCGAAATATATAAATTTTATCACTATAAACATGGGTCAATTTTTTTTGGCCACCCACCCACAAACATTGCACATTGTGTATGCAAAAGCATTAATCCACTCAACAGACTCAACCGATTACTCAATGAACTCCTAACCTGGTACGATGGTAGAACATGATGAGGTCATGTTTGGCATACTTTTTGGACAGGTTATGAATATTAATGAGCTCATTTGCAGTGGGACACAACTGAGTAGAAATTTCTTCATTTGTTACATTTTTGTACCTCAACATTAATCTGATCATATCTTAATCACCTTTTTTTTTGTTTAAAAAGTTGCACATCAACAAAATTTCAAGGATAAATACCATCAAATTGGCCAGAGCAAAGTGGTTCTTTTCCGGTTTTCGCGAACGTATTGCAAGATGTTGACTTTGACCTGAACGTTTGACGTTGCATTACATTACGTAGCTGTTTGGACGAATACATACGCTCACCCAACCACTCTGGCCCACACGCCCATGGTGACAAGCTCACGAATTGCTCCATCAGCTACCACCCCTGGTAAAATTTCAAGAAATTTCTGCTTCTAGAATTATACTCTCTAGAAAGCAAACAAAGGTCTTTATCTCAGTCTTTATTTCCTCAAAGTTAAGCCTTTAGCATTAACTTGAACATGTGTAGGAGAGGTGGTCTGTTGCTTGCGGTATTCTGTAACTTTGATCAAGTGAGTTATTCAGGAAATTGATGATCAACAGAAAGTAGGTCTGTCCCACACACCCTGTCCTTGATAATTTTGCTGTGCGAGACATCTGGTAATGAAGCCATGGGTTAAAGACACTATCAGTGATTTGACGCGAAAGATTCAATATTGAAAGTTTGCAAGGTAGTATATCTTAAATGTGAAGGATAAGTCTGTAGAATTCAAGTAAGTTTTATTTTTTCCAACTTGAAAATTGACAAAAAGGTGAAATAGCCAAGTGGGTTTTAAGGATATAATCGCATTTAATATTGTTTTACAGTAGTGTCCCTTATGGACGTAATGACTAAAATAGTCCATTTTAGTCCTCATTGGGTTTGCTTTTGGGCTTATCACTTGTAGGGTATGTTCTGATATCTATTCTGTACATGCAAAAATCTGATTTTTTGTGTCGCTTGCAAGAACTGCAGGAGGCGACAAGAGAAGATATCAGTAGCTTCCCACAATGCATTGCTTCCATTGGAAGTATTTGTTCAGGTAGTCATGTGAATCGTTAGAGATGAAACACCCTTAAAATGCAAGTTTGTGATCAGTACTGTCAATTTAGCCATGTTTCATCACTAACAATTCACATCAGTACCTGTACAAAAACCTCCATTGGAAGCAATGCATTGTGGGAAGCTACTGAAATCTCATGGAGGCGACACTTACCAGTCCTTAATTCTTTCTGACCGTGTGGCCGTGTTTTCAAAGGTTAAAGTTTCGAATAAAGTTTCTCAATTGAGAAGTAAAATTCCAATTGCTACAGAGTTTAGGTCATAGATGCCCCTTGGAAACCTCCATATGATGATTAGGTCAAGGGTCACGTGAGGTCAAGTCATGGGCTGAAAACATCAAATTGACATAATTCGAAAAGTAAAAGTCCAATAGCTACAAAACTTGGATCATAGGTGTCCCTTGCTAACCTTCATATGATAATGGGGTCAAGGGTCACATATCAATGTCAAAGGTCATGTGAGGTAAAGTTGTAAAATAGGCTGAGAACATCAAATTTGCTTCATGCGATTCGTGGAAGTTATGCAATTTCTATTATGGGAGGAGATTCGTGTGTGGTGTTGACTTGTGAACGGTAGTAATTCGTAAGCGGGAGTGATTCGTGCACATAATGTGGTATGAAATAGATATCTGAGACCATTTTCATTTACGGTTTTGCATGGGTGCCAGCCTAAGGCCCTGGAGTGGGTTGGTGGGATTTTGCATGGACAGCGTGCTAAGGCCCTGGGGTAGATTTCTGAGATCTTTTTTTATATCCCATGTGTAAGAGTTTGCATGGGCTCAGGTAAGGCCTCGGTGGGGGGAGGGGTCATCACCAATGATTATATACGGGCGATGTACCTCGGAAAGGGGACATAGCCGGGCGTCTTGAACAAGACTAATTGCAACCAAACTTAGGCATTACTTGCAATAGGGAACATTCGTATGATAATAAGGTTCAGGGTCAATTGCAAAGGTCCTCTGAGGTGAAGTTATAAAAGAGGAGTGAGGGAAAGGTGCAGACTGCAAAAGAAGGCGAAAACTTGTGGTTCGAGAACCGCTTATTTCTGATTGAGCAAATAGATAAGTGTCTTTAAGGCCTGGGTTTAGGTTGAAAAATCCACTCCAGTTCTCTCTCTCTCCTTGTCAGTCTTTTCTCTAGGAACCTGAAGAAATTTATCCTACAAGGCCTATTCTGATTCTCCTTGTTGTCATGGTCGAGTCTGCTGGTGGCAGCCGTCGGCCAATACAGTGTGCAACATATTACGTTATTTGTTAGAACAAATCAAGAAAAATAAATTGCCATCAAGGCAACCACGAGGCCTGTATTTACTAATGCCCATAACGCATACTGCAAAAAGTAACGCATGCGGGAAATCCGCGAGTGTCGCTAGTGTTACCATATGACACATGCTTATGAAACGGCACACGCACGGACACGGCCAGTGTGTTAATTACTTTCGTTGGAATTCCATTCAGAAAACCCGGATTTATGTCAATTTTTTGGCAAAATCTGGCTTATGAAAATGGCAATGTCTAAATGTGTGGAAGGGTGTGTCTGGAAAACAAAAAGGTCACATTTTGAAATAAAAAATTTTTTCCGATGAGCTAGAGTAGCCAAATGAGGTATAATGTAGGAGAGGCCAAGCCCCTACTAGCCATGAATCATTCCCCAGGATCCTCCCCTTGGGTCTGACAAGGGGTGAGGAAGAAATGTCAAAAAAGGTCAACAGTTCCCCCCAAAAAAGCGTCAACATTTTGCCATAACCTTTTTTCTAGATGAGCTAGAGAGCCAAAAACTTAGATATTTTGTAGGGGGCACAAGCCCCTACTAATAATGTCATTCATTCCCCCAGGGTCCAACAGGAGGGTGAGGAAGAAGTCAAGCAAGGTCAACATTTCCAACGTCAACATTTTGCCAAAAACTCTACATACCCAATGTACACCAATATTATCAACACCCCAGATGCTGAACATACCCTTGGGGGGGAAAGAATCCGTCCATACCGCCATGGGCGGTTTTTAAGATTGTGGACCCATGAATCTTTGTTTGCGGGTCCTTAGTAGTGGGGGTTTTGAAGCCAAGAAAATGGAATATATACAGTCTAAATTACAGCTGTGGACAGATTATCAATCATTGAGTCATGGCGTGAGTGTTCACAAAAGTTGACTTCCACGCTACGACTCATTTGTTGTCACTAAACTCCGAGATTAAACAAACACTTTCAAGAACAACCGGCATTTGAAGCCAAGACTGCTTGTGCCTTTGAAGGTGATTAAGTACATGTATCATGTCAAAACTATATTTTGTAATGCCAAAACAGGGCACTTTATTTTTGAGACAGACTGTAGATACCTGCTGTATCATGAGCAAGGGTTTACATGCATCGTGGATGCTCTCGTTTAATGGGAAATGGATTTCGGATCATTGGGACGAGCGCCCTCAGGGTTAATCGTCCAATTTAAATGGCATTATGTAAGTTAATTATGGAGTTCATGAGTATATGTTAGTTTGTTGTTAATGGTGGGTGAGATATGCTGAGTTCATCAATGAGTGTTTTGTAGAGTATTTGTGCGTTTTATGGAATGTATTTGCAATAATTGAGGAGGAAAACACCCTCAAATGAATTAAAGGGGCATTATGCAATTTTCAAAAAGTTATGGAGTTATTGAATGAGTATGTAGAGTGGTTTTTGTTGTTTTGGTGAGTTTATGGATTGAGTCATGATGAGTTCTGTTCTTTATAATAATTATGAATGGAGCCATCAATGAGTTTTAGAGTTATTGTTAGGTGAGGTTGAATGGAGTTGATGATGAGTCATTTGGGTGAGGTATGGATGGAGTTTCAACCAGTTCAGAATTTTCGAGGTTCTTTTGTGAGTTGTGGAATTCATTGATGAGTGTTCTAGAGGGTTTTTTTTTTGTTTGTGAGTATGGATGAAGTTCACAATGCCTGAGTTGTTTTTAGAGTTTATCTGTGGTGAGTATGGGATAGAGCTCATTGAGACTTATGCTTTTTTAGAGTTTGGTGGGGGTGATCGCAAAAGCCAGGGACTGCCTTGGATCTATTAAAGGCCATCCTCCATTATTCCCTTTTAAAGGGGCACTTCCCCATTCATCAATTTACCAAATAAAAAACCAAATCAATTACCAATAAAGGGCCATTCCCCTTACCAATAAAGGGCCATTCCTCCATTTACCATTAAAGGGCCATTCCTCCATTTTACCAATTAAGGGCCATTCAGGCAATTTCTCGGTTACCAAATAAAGGGATATTCCTCCATTTGACAAAGGCCCATTCCATCATTATACCTTGGGAAAGGGTGAATGCAATTTATTTAAAATTAAAGTGCAATTCTTCATTACAATTAAAGGGCCATCTTCATTTACCAATGAAAGGGACATTCCTCAATGTACAATTATTGAAAGGCTATTTCCATTACCAATTAAAAGGTCATTCTCAATTACCAATTAAAGGACCATTCCAATTAAAGGGGCATTAATGATTTCTTGAAAATGGTTAATTAAGAGTATAATTGGATTAAAGGTCATTATGTAATTTTAAAAACAATTATGAAAGGAATGTATTTTTTGAACATTGAAGAAGAGCACCCTCGGTCATGTTGACCTCAAATACTTGTACTGCACTACATTTTAGATTGCAAAGAATATTTATGTCTATTTTAATATCTATTTGTTCAAAAAAATGTCTGCACAACCCAATAAACTTGTCTTAGGTGTCTCATGCATTGTGTCTCAAGAATCATTCCATACACCATAACATGTGGGTCCTAGGCATAATTGATGCCTCTCGTTATTAAAAGCTATGGTTCACGTACTCTGTCATGCGAACGTCCATATAATAATGAGAAATAACACCATGGACTGGTATTAGCAAATTAAATATTATGATTTATTTTCCCATAAACCCATCCTATATCAAAAGGTATGCACACAGCCAAATATGAAGGTCTAAATCCATTTCTTAAAGGTGCATTTTATGATTCCAGCACCTTCTTGAGAAAAATTATTCACAAAATTTGAGTTGATTCTGATCTTGCAGTTTTGTGTCATGAGCAATTCTTATTTCCCACGGTCCCATAGGCTGCTGTGCTGTAATTTCTGTCCGTTTTACGGACAAAAAATACAAAATTGCAAATTTCCTACAGATCTACGGCCGAATTTGAATGTATCAGATTATGTACACATGGAATCCTAAGGCTAACAGTTCAGATGATATAAAAAGCTCAACTTTTTGGGGGTAAGTTGGGGGATGGGGTTTTGGATCACAAAATGCCCCTTTAAATTTGGTGCCTCAAAGTGGGCACTTGACATTCTTGTTGGCATAAATTGATTATTGTTGACAAAGATCATTGAACTTTGAACAAGTTTGAGCAAAATCTGCGACATATGGCAACATTGCTTGTGGAAATGGCATGGAATGACCCGTTTTTGTGTCGTCTGCAAGAATTGCAGAAGGCACATAGGGATTACTCTGGTCGTATGTCTGTGTGTGTGTGTGTGGTCAAAATGTTAACCCTTAATATATTGCATGCGGTATGAGTTCTGTATGGGCTACGATGATGTAACTTGGTGGAAAGGAGGGGGTGGGCCGGGGTGACATGTTGGTGACCTCATGTGACCTTTGGCCTGTCAAAATGTTAACCCTTAATATATTGCATGCCGAATGAGTTCCGTATAAGGGCTACGATGTTTTAACTTGGTGGAAAGGAGGGGGCGGGATGGGGTGACATGTTGGTGACTTCATGTGACCTTGGTGATCTCATATGACCTTTGGCCCCATTCACAAACCGTGACGGCAGACGACACTCGCGGTCCGGGGACCGCGATGTATTTTTTAGTCTTCTGCCTCAATGAGGTCGGTAAGACTATTAAGTAAATCTTTGTCTGAGATGAAGTCTGTCTGGTCGAAATTGGTTTCTGTGTTGCTAAATTACCTATTTTGCATTTTATTAACTATTGTGCTAATTACGATGTATGGGCAAGCTCTCAAAGTGTGGATAAATTGGGATGTTTTCTGTCTATTGATGCTTGCCAGAGAATGTACTAGAGAGCTTCCACAGTGGTGATTTTTTTTGGTGTGTGTGTGTGTGTGTTTGTTTGTTATCCCCTGGCTTGAAAAGCAGTAGGGGGATTTTACGATAGCGTGCATGTTCGTGTGTGTGTGGGTGTGTGTGTGCTCAATACCAGAACATGTATGATATTGAGTATAAGTTTGGGTAAACATTGGATTAACACATCCTATTTCAATATTATATAGTGTAGATAGATTAAGTTTAATTCTTTTAAAATGCAAATTCACCAAATTTTAAAGTAACCTTGAATTTTACTTATTGTATCACATTCTGCCACAGTATTTTGAGTCAAACATGTTTTTGATATGCTTCGGTTCTCATAATGGTGAAGTGTTTATACTGTTCAAAAGGTCATAGAAGAGGAAGAATCAAATCAAGTGTATTATTGCATAGCCCAAGACCATAACCGATATCTCTTACACCCGCGTGTCGTCATTGCACAAGCACCCGCGTGCCGTTTTGTTGCGCAAGCACACACACATAAAAATCTGTGCATTACACCTTATGTTATCAGTTTTACTTTTCCCCAATGTTCCATTGCATCGTCTGATTGACTGATTTTTCTGCAATAATTTTGCAAAAACCAATTGATGGAGGAAAACATACATCTAAGAGTTTCCTACATTCCTAATGCACCAAAAATCTCTGAATTACTCCTGTTAATTTTGCTTATGGTATTATTACACGAAAAATACGCGGTCTCGAACCCGGTCACACCTAGATAGCGAGACGACCAGGTTCGAGACCATGTATTTTTCGTCTTTATTTAATTCAATGCTCACCTGTTTCTCCGTGCCTCTATATAATATTTGTCTAAACACTTTCTCGGATTGTATCATTTACTTGATCCTCGCGTGCATAATTGCATTGCGTTTCGCTTCGCCATAGATTCCTGCTAGAATCAAGCATATAGGCCCACCAATTTTAAAATATATAATTACAGCCGCCTGAAACTCCGAAATAAGACAGAAATGCATTAGTGCTCGTTTCCCTGGTATCCACGTAAACACAGTCCTCTGTGGTCCAGTGGAAAATCTCGCACCTAGATAGCGAGAGGACCGGGTTCGAGACGGTGTATTTTTCGTCTTTATTTAATTAAATGCTCGCCAGTTTCTCCGAGCCTCTCTATATAATATTAATTCCTTAAATTTTTTAAATAGCCTACACAAGATTACACTTACCTTAACTGTATAGAAGAAAGTTGCAGTGCTAAAGTAGTGCAGTTGACAATCAGGCGTGGTTTGAATGAAAAAAATAGCAGCATTGGTTTTCCCCTCTATAGAGTTTTGGCAAACTACCCAGTGTTGCCAACAAAAATTTTGGTTAGTGCGCAGCCACCATAGTCAAAAATAGCCGAATATTTACCATAACCATTGTTTTTTATGGGACAAAAAATCACCGCTACCCGCAGCACCCGCCGAAAATAGCGCTTAGGAAGCAATTTTTGAAATTCAAAAGTAGCCCAATTGGGTGGATAAAGTGCAGTGTTGGCAACACTGAAACTGCCTGCTAATAGGTGTTTTCCCACTGCTCACTGATTAGTCAGTCAGCATGTCACCAAGTACAATTATTCACTCTGAAAATTGTTGGACTGGGTCTTCACATGCTTGCACACATACAATACACCAAGCAATCCCTTTCTAGTGTCCTATTTCTGCACATACATCTGGAGTTAAAATCTATGAAAATGAGGCCATGCATGTTGCAACATATGAGAATTCAATTGTGTTGTCTGTAAATGTAAGGTTACACGTTTTCCTAGGTCTTTTCTTAGAAAATAGTAATATGTACAGACAATTCAATTAATGATTGGGGCTACTTTAAAATATGTTAGGATTTCTATAACTTTATTTTATAATGAAATCAGTTACTTTAGACCTCAAATCAGGGCATTTCCCAGAGTGTCTTGTCTTCGACCAGTTATTGAGGTCACAGTGATTATATTGCTTTCTTATGAAAAAGAAAATAATGCATGGTAGTGTGACCTTCCAACTAACTGTGACAAATCTTGAATTGTATTATTCTAATATAGCTCTTGGAAATTCCAAGTAATTATGCAAATATCATTTGTGTTGGCATAAGGCATTCTGCTCGTGAGTTACCAAAGTTTTACTGGAGTTTTCTGTGGCCATAATAATTTTACAACTGTTAACTGTACTTTTTGGAGCCATTTAACCAAATGCATAGAAAGTTTTTCCCACCGCCCAAAAAATGGCTTTATACTAGCTGATTTTTGGAATAAGTCAAAAGGAAAAAAAACATGTTTATCATCCAGGTTTTGGGGGGGGGTGAAAGAGGATGAGTATGAGTAGCTTTGTGTCATCTGCTTTAGCAGGAAGACACAGAATAGCTTTGTTTCTGCCGATGGGCTGTGGCTGTGGCCGTAACAATGTTACCATGCTCATTTCTCACATATACCATTGACTGATTAACTTCATTACTTGGTCAAAGAACCACTGGCCCCAAGGATCATCTGTGGTGTAAAACAATGACCTTGATGACCCCTATGTGAACTTGCAAGACTTGTGGATACCAGGCTAATTTCTCACATTGTATTCACTGATTAAAGGGTGCAACAAGAGATTTCACATATCCAGGTGCCCCTTCAAAATCGGAAAGTTCCTGATTTTTTGTTGCCCTGATGTCGAAGCTTTCCATCCATCATACCCCATCTGAAAGATTAATGTTTTCTATATGGAAATATATATAATCAAATCAAAATCACTTTTTTTTCTCTCTTTAAAGACATTTCTGTAGCGGAATACAAGGTAAGAAATCTATTGAGTGTCTAATCTATATGAAATTACTATTATGACACAATATGTGGGTGCCTCAAAATCTCTCGTTGCACCTTTAACTTCATACTTGTCCCAGGGCTCATATGAGGTGTCAGCAGGTCGACCTCTAATGACCCCATGTGATCTCATATCACCAAACTGCGACTTAACATGGCAAACCGCGATGGCAGGTGACACAAGTGTTCCGAGGAACAATGTATTTTTGTTAATCTGAAAATAGGTGAAAATGGTCATATTTGACCATATATTTTTAACATACATTGCCATGGCTGCACTGTCTGATAAGACTAGGCCACTTGTATATCTTACTTTTTTTCCTACGTTAGCAACCTGTAGGAAGCACAAGCAATTTCAACTTCTGAAACTTCCTTTTATCTGGGTTAATTGTTGGAAGGGCTTTTTTTATTTGTAAAATTGCAAACTATCCATATTTTATATACGTTTTGGCAGCAGCACTACCTGAAAAAAAGAGGAAGCCTTTTATGATTTTTCTACTTTTTGTTAGGTAGACCCTGCTCTAATGATCTCAAAACTGTTTGAAAGTGTTTTTTGTACATTGGCAAACCCAGGGGGTACGACATGCCAACCTAACAGCAACGGCGAATTCAAAACGGCATCAACTTCCGGGTGGTAGTCTGTTTCAAAGACTTTACGGTAGGAGGGCACTCTTATGCATATCGAACGGTTACACATAGACTTGACTAAAGACTAGGCCTGGTCAAGAATATTTAAATCTAAATGACTGTTATTGGAAATTACACTATTTTGCAGCGGGGTTAATTCACTAACCCGATGGATTTTGAAGCCAATATTTTTTTCCTAAATTATCATGATATTAATAAGATCTTTTGAACAAAGGTTTAAGAGATGATTTTGTAATGTCACTGGGACCGAGACTGCCATAGTAAATGCACGTAGCAGTTCCACAAATTACTGTTTGGAAATCCCCAATGCCCAAATCGAGCAGATTGTGTCCTTGTCCAGGGGAAATACCAGCACACTCGGTCTCAGGGAGACTCAAACCCCAGCAAACGATCATATTGGATTCAGAGTCAAGCGCCTTAGGGACTGAGCTAACTTTTTCACATCTTATTTTGTATTTCCTCATAGGCAAACATGTTGGATGCAGCATTATCTGGCTATCTTGGACATCAGCCTCAAAATTTCACACCAGAAGGTAGGCTTATAATATGAAACAAGGCTATATCAAGAATCCCATATGAGTTGTGATTCACTTACATAAACTACAGTGGAAGACAGAATAGTATGAACTTTTAGTTCCAATTAGTGATTGGTTGGAATGTGCAGTTTCAGTTGCGCATAATTGATCAAACTGATTTTAACCTATTTGAAGCATGGTTAAAGGTACTTAAATTTTCATAGGCTTTAGGCTGACAGATGTCATTTTGATTGTTCACTGTAAATAGGCCCAAAATTTTAAAGGGACATTAAGAGATTTCATAGGAAGGATGCCCTCAAGTTTTGGCAAAGTCTAATTCTTGCATGTACACATAGTCTATAGTCAGAGAAAGAATAAGGTGACCAATTGCGCATCTGGCATAATTTGACAGGGCAGAACAAGTGTCAGCCATGAAGAATACTCTGTGAACATTTAAAGCTTATTAAAACAGAAATTTACTTTCGTGAATTAATGTGTGTGAGTCGAAATCCTGACTCAAGTAGGTCATTTTCGACATTTTAAATCATATTTTGTTTGATCTTGCCCCACCCATACTACACATTCAAACCAATCACAGTCCATGCGTTGCTGATTGACAAGGCTTGACACACGCAGAATTGGTTACCTAATTTCTGTCCCTCACTACACCTCCAAATTAATAAACATCTAACAAACAAAGGCAACAATCTTTTCATTATGAAACTATAAGAGTTATATAATATTGAATGGCTTTGAGTATGATACAAGAATATATTGCATGAGCTAGAAAAATATTGTACGAGTCGAAGACAAGTACAATATTTTTCTAGCGAGTGCAATATATTCTTGCATCATACGAAAAAAGCCATTCAATATTATTATTATTATTCAAATATCAGGCTGACTCAAAACGAACCTTGCGTTGACAGTGTTGTAGTCCAACTTGCGAGTCTTGACGAACATGATCAAACAAACTGAACGCTACGCTAAAATGCCCGGATGCGATACAATATTAACAAGAATATTGTATTGCATCCGGGGACTTTTACCGAAACTGTACAATACAAAGATATCTTTGTACCACTCGGAAGCCTGATATAAATAATAATTGTTTTTATTGATTGTTCAGATAAGGACAATTATTTACTTGACTAAAACTAAGATAGTCACCTAAAATGCTCAATTCCAAAGTTTGAGATGAATCAGATTTTTTGTTTTGATGCAGTAAACATTTATGTGTAGTATTATACCGTGTATTTCAAAAATTCCAGATCCAGAATTTTATAACAAAGTAGTTATAATTATGAAGGACTTCAATTTGAGCTAGCTATTTTACACAGTGATTAGTATATGGACAAGCATTATATATATGAAAAAAACATGATTTGTTTGAAAATAGAGGGTGCCCTCCTTGGGAAATTTCTGAGTCAGCCTTTAAATATTTGTTCTATTCTTTAAGATTTTATTAATGTAAATTTGAGTTTTAATTCAGTTGAAGTAGCTTGGAATTTGGCTGGTCCTTTTGTCTACCACAAGCTATTCAGGGACGGATCCAGGATTTGAAAAACGTCAAAATTACCGGGGGGGGGGGGCTGAAAGGCTGTAACTTGTCCAAAATAACTCAAAATGGGCTGATTTTGCAAGAATTTGCAGATTTACTGGGAGGCACGAGCCCCCTCTGCCCCCTCCCTGCATGAGTGCTTAGTGTACACTGTCAATGTTGATCAAACATGGACTACAAACTAGTTTGTAGCCATTCCAATATATATATATGATTTGTATAAAACAAAAAATACTTGTTCTAATGCAACCCACTAGGAATGCAACATCTAATGCAGGGGTTCTCAATAGGCGGCCCGCGGGCCAAATCCGGCCTGCCAACCATTGTTTTTTGGCCCTTGACTTGCTCAAATATATAAAGGTAACACTGGTTAACATAAGAAATTCAGGTGTATTTGGCCCTCAAGTAGGGAAATTTCAAATATGTTTAGCATTCTCTGGCCCTTCAGCTAATATAATTGAGAACCCCTGATCTAATGCAACCCACTAGGAATGCAACATCTAATGCAACCCACTAGGAATGCAACATCTAATGCAACCCACTAGGAATGCAACATTCAGCCCTGAGACTTATAAGCTTCCTCTATCAAGCAGCCCCATTGTCTAGTGGGTGGAAATATCTGTCTAGTTCGCAGTAGGTTGCAGATTGGAATCCGGCCAAGAGCACATGGCTTTTTTTACAGAGCTTACATGCACCACCCTCTCTAGAGGAAGATAAAAACAAATTAAAAATAATTTTCTTTTTGAGCAGCTGTTCAACCTGCTGCAACACCAGTGAGGCATTGCCCACGCTGCAAGGAGTCCATGGTAGCCAAGCAGAAACGTTTTTTTTTTTTTTTTTTTTTGCAAAGCTGCCGTCTGGTTTCCTGAAAGTGTCCTGGAGATTGAAGTCTTGGATGAAACTTGCCAACAGGTATTGGTTATGTATTTTATTTATTGAGGAGGTGGAGGATGTGAAGGATTATAATGAGGAGGCGGATGATGATGAAGATGGACGAAAGGAGGAGGGGAGATAAGCCATGATAGTGGTGCTCCTGATGCTGATGCAGTGGATAATGATGATGATGATGATCATGGGGTGATGGCGGTGGCAGCGATACATGTGTGTCATCTTTTTTTCACAAGTTTTACGAGCATGCAATGTATTTAAAGGTGTATTTTGTGATCATAACACATTCATTTTTGTTTATGGTTCAACAGATATCCTGGAGAAAACAGTTATTTCAAACATTGCATTTGATTCTGATGGTGCATTTTGATGTTATGAGCAAATGTTGATATCCCATTGTCCCATAGGCCACTGTGCTGTAATTTCATTTTACGGACAGAAAATACAAAACTACAAATTTCTTCCTGAGTAGATCAAATTTGCAAGCAAGATTAGGCAGACATGCTCTACTTAGGCCAATGGTTCAGTTGATATAAAAATCTCAACTTTTTTAGGTAAGTCGGGTAAACTAGGCTGTAGATCACGAAATGCCCCTTTAACAAATTGATTCAATAACAAGACACCATAAATAATATTCTTTTTTAAGGGTTATAGAGGATAATTGAAGAGAAAAGGCATTCTGCGTACTGCGTGTCATTTTGCGCTGCCACTTACGCACTCGCAGTCAGAGCGTAGGAGATCTTTGTTTGGTGCGCGTGATGCATGCACAGTTCACCGCGAGAATGTTTGCGTTTTTTAGGTGTAGTTTTTGACTTGTTTCATGTGTCGTGCTGTAATAATACCAATACCAATTTTGTTAATCACATCCAGGGGCGTCACGAATCGTTTTCTTAGATGTGGGGGTGCAGGTGAGTGGGTGTCGGTAGGGGTAAGGGTTACCGATTGCCGACAAACCGCCCATGTACTGACATTAAAACGAATAGCGACACAAACATGTTAGATGGGTATGTCGGGGAGTGATGTCTTTACGTGATAAATGCGCTGCCCAATTTAAATTGGAGTGTCACAACCACCACAGCTCTGCAGTACGACCCTGATCATGACATGCAGTTTCTTAAATTTTGTGGTTTTTATGACAGATTCCCGAAAAAAGTGTCAGAAACAGCTAGAAACGTCTGTTGCCGTTAACTTTAGGACCTACAAGAGGCTTTTAGAGCCAATATCTCCAAAATATTTCCAAAATGAGACATGCACACTTATGCCATGGCATTTAATTTCTAATGTAGTTGTATCAGAACTTTTCCATAGGTATAGGCCTAAATGGCATTTTTTCGCCTGGAGCCAGGAAGAAAGGGGAATGTTTTTCGGGATCTTAGCTTCTAAGTCAAGAACCTGATTTTTATAGGAAACGTATGGAATGGTGTGGGGAAAGTTTTATTGTAACAAATTAAATCCGATGAAAATAGATCGCTTTATTCAATTATCCCTGCATGCCCTAAATTGCCTAATTTTATATTTTACTTGTATAGACCTAGAATTTAAACAGATCTGTTTGCCTAATTTGAAACAAAAATACTCACTCACTCACTCACTCACTCACTATCCCCCCGCCAACCTCGCCGCCAACCCACCCATCCATGCACTCCACACCAGAGTTTATTGCTTCCTGCTGTCAACAAGAGCCAAATTCTCTTGCGAACGCGTACTTGGCATGGGTTTGCGCTTATTTCTGTGCGTCAATACGCAAGGTAAGGTGCGCTTTTGTTCATGCAAACAGGACGCACTTGAAGAGATATTTGCAATTTTTAGGCCTATTTCGTTGTTTTTCTCGAAAACTAAGTCGGTGACACCCAGTTTTTATTAGTGCGCCGAAAAGATCTTATAATGGTTCTTAACATAAGTAGAAAAATCAAAAATCGATCGATTTGTTTATTTTATACCTGAAATACGGCAACATTTTCCGGTTTTCCCATAGAGCTCTATACAAATTTTTGAATACACTTTTTGAACAGCCTATAGCTCAAAAACGAAGTCGGTGACCCCCATTTTTTATTTCAGATTTGTCACCTACATCAATTAAAATACCATATATCCAAAAAGGAAGAAAATCATTCGATTATTTCAATTATCCTCTATAACCCTTAAAGTCTGGGGAATAAAAATAACAAACATTAAAATATTAATTTTATCATATTTGACTTTTGGTATTGTGGTGCATATATTACATTGTAGTATTCAAATGTTTGTTTGTTCAAGTGTACATCAAATTGGTGAGAGATTCAATAATCCATTGAATGTATTTATTTTTTTTTCTACCCCAAACATGCGGCAGGGCAACCAGGTAAGGACACAAGATGAAGTTCAAATTAAGAAGGATCTGTGCGTCTTTGATACCAATTGATAAGTAGTGTTACAAACGTCTGTTTGAAATTCCAGGCAGACAAACCAACTTGTTCAAGTCAGGCATTTTCATTTTCAATTTACTTTTATTGCAAGTTTTACATAAAAGTGGCATTGTAGATGTTTCAACAAAGAGATAGACTTAGGTGTTAAATTCAACCTATTAACAGATTTGTGGCTTACAATGATAAACACCAAGATTCAAGAAGATTGTCAAATTTGCAAGTGACACGCTTTCGTTTAAGTTCTGTTTTTGTATATAGTCATTGATAGAACTGCACAAAAATTAAATAACTAAGAGAAAGTTCTAAATAAGCAAAATCGCGGCTTTTTAACATTTGCAAAAACTTTACGTGCACATGTGACCCATCTGGCAATAGTGAAAATGTAGGGAAAGAGATGCACCAATCCATTCCTGCAGAGCCTTTGAGGAGATTGGACACGAGACTGCGCTCGGGCAGGGATGCTTTGGCGTGTTGATTAAAAGAAGGCTGTGTCCATTACGTCACCAAGGTATTCGATGTTGGATTCATGTGACAGTTTTTTCCGTTAGAGTGATGTTAGTTCTCTTTATGCATATCGATTTTGTAAGGTGAAAAGCCAGAGCTGACGGTCGGTTTGCTGAGTTTCAAGTGACATTGGTGGAAGAATTGGCTACAGGATAAGGTTCTTTGCAAACTGTTTCTAAGGCCTCACAGGAATCAGCAGGTATTCCACAGTGCCAATATCTAGGAAGTACGGTACTGCAAACAATCTACCCCATAGGCATATCTGAGACGTAAAAGGTGAACAGAACTGGGTGCCAGGACGGAACCTTGATGTATCACAGGGAACCAAGATCTGTATTGGAGAGCAGAATTATTGAACTGATTTAAGCTGACATCAGGGACGATTTTAAGTACCAGTAACAACATCGATACCAGAATTCTGTATGGATGTTGTCATTGGCTATGGACTTTCCCATCAGGGTTGGAAAAAAATGTTTTTTTTCCCGGGTGCAAGGACGGGAATTCTGTTGCTTAATTTCCCGCGAACCAAAAAATGGCGGGGAAGCAGCCATCTCGCCGGTCAGCGGCGCAGGGGTGGGGGAGGAGAGTCTGGAGCTTTTTAAAAATGAAGGTCCAATTGGGCGATTTGTGCACATATTTTTCACTTTTAGGTGTTGTATTATGAGTCATAAGGTGAGTTGAGGAGATTAAGCTGAATCCGGGCCCGTATTTTTTATGCAACCTTTACGGCTGCAGCGAAGCCGTGTTTCAAGCTAGCATTATGCCTATGGATCATGTAAACACTAATAATAATATTGACATTGTTAATGGGATTTATGTGGAGTCCTGTCGTATGATTTGTATCATTCCAATTAAAGTAAGAAGTGATTTGGACCGTTATCCATTTGCGTTATCGATTGGATTCAAGTTCTAATCATTTAAGAAATCTACCGAACAAAGTCCAGGCGGTATTATTTAATAATCAGCCGGCGTATTTTATCCCGCCTGCTTGTTCAGTACACTGCAATCGGAGACTGAGACGAAGGGAAGCGTGCACGTGGTTTAGAAAGAAATGGCAATCGGGCGGGACGTGCGCGGTGGACCTGGGCAGGTAATTTTTTGTGCCCGGTTAATTAATCATAAATGGAGCCCATAGAAGAAGAAAACGTCGGGGTCTTAAGGTTTGTGTAAAAATAGAAAAGGGGAACTTTCCTGTCCTGGGAAAATATGGGGGGGCGGGGGGGGCGGGGGGGGTTAGAAAGGAAATGACAGGGAGGGAAATTTTAAAGTGTACTAGTATTAAAAAAACAGTGAAATGGAAAAGGAACCATTATTAATGAGTTGATTAATTATTTAAACTACAATAGTTTACACATTGAAATCTTAAACTGCAACTTGATTTTTTTATTTGGCAGTTTAGTTTATCACTAGTACCGAGGAATAATTGTTCACTTAAACATTGGATTTCGTCATCGAGGTAGACATGTTGTACTTATTTTTGGGGGGTTGTTTAAGGGATGACATCATAAAATTTAAATAATGTTTTGATTTCAATATGTAACTGTTACTAGAAACCACGTTACTTACCAGCTGCCTATGACGAAAGATTTGAATGTAACACGTGGATGTACTACTGGCCATGATGTCAACACTGTTTCGTTGCGATTGTCCTGTCAAAATACTGCTGATACTTTGGGCATGTTACGTACAATCGAGCAATAAATAAAGTGCCAAGGTCCCTTCCCTTGAATGAGATTTAATGTCTGTTTAACAACGCTGTAAACATTTGCTTATGTATGGTCCATTCCAGGTATCACGAACTCGGCACTACTGTCTTCACATCTTTTTTATTAGTAGATGACTTTGACCCGCCGCGAACATCTTTTACCTTTCAATTAACTTCCCATGCTCTCAACCACTGATTCTGGTGGACCTCTACAGAAAATTAGGGCTACGGTACGCAGAATGTGCTCGGCTCCCTAAGGAAGATTGGGCATTGGAAGACGCGTTGCTAGAAGTCATTGGTCAGATTGGCAGTCCGCAAGTGAATCCCGATGCGATAAATGTTTACACACAGATTTTCCCACCCTTCAGTCTGAGTGGATGTTTACGAAACCGGCCACGCTCTGTGACAAGAGACTTACTTTGCTGATTGAGGATGCTTCCAATACGGAAGAACGCTGCGGCATTGTCTTTTTCCTTCATCTTCATCGAAGTATTCTTGCGGACGTTTTTTCACTGAGCTTCCATTGATTCAAACATAGCCGTCCCCTTTTTCCAGATTTTTTTTAACCTGCATCGCTCCACCATGGTAATTAACAGTTGTTGTCATCTCAATCATTTTCTTGAGAAGTGCGTCCCCGGCTTTTCGCTTTTGGATCATTCAGCCAGTCTTTAGCAAGAGAGTTAATCCCAGCACACATAAACTGCTCCAGATCTGCCTTGTGGGTATAGAACTCGGTAAAAATATGCAGTTTTCCAATCCACCTTTACCAAGTGTTACAAGGAAGTATCAATTGCTTTGGTTTTTACTCCAGAAAGGGAACATCTCTTGTTGTCAGCTTTTGCCTGACGATCCACACGCGATAGAAATCGGTGGCAAAAACGAGTTTGACAACAAAGTCAAGGGTTCTAATCCAGCGGAGAAGATCATCAGCCTCTTTGCCTTATCGTCATTGCGAGCACGATGTCCGCCAGTCGCGCCTAACAAACTCCGTAATTTTCAGGAATTGTTTGAACATCTGTAAGCATAAGGCAGCAAATCGTAGTTCTGAAAACCACAGAGGTGCTCTAAGATCAATGCCGAGATCGCAGGCCATGTCAAGTGCGGCTTACAAAGTTTGCCGAATGCATTTGCTGAGAAGGCACCAATGTCCTTGCAGATATTGTGCAATCCCTCTGTAACTCTGCTCTTTCCGCAATCCTTATCACAAGTTTGGCAATAAAGGGCGGCATCCAACAAACTACTCTATCACCAGCTTCATTTCGCTCTTTATTTTGTATGAACTTCAAATGAACGTAATTGCCCAATCAAAACCAAATCCTGAGATTTGGTCGGGCGTAATTGTTGTAGTTTTTTAACACAGGTTCTGATATCTTGGCGCTCATTACTCACACAGCAATGCTGAGACACTAGATTCCACACTCCTTGAAACACTGTAAAAGGCTGGGCAATACCTGGGGTGGACCCACGACTCCGGCAAAGCCCTGTCCAGTGCGACGCCTCGTCTAAGCCTTATCGCTACTATGGCCAACAGCGGTAAATTTTGATGTTGCGTCCACGGTGGCCCAGTACTCCTTCACGCGATTATTAATCACTCTGCACGGTCGGTCTAAGGTCAGAGGGATTTCCTTAATGGTTTCAAGTCCCAATTGGTACATTGGCGCTGCTAGCCACGGAGATCTACTTCGAAATCGGCAAATGGGCGACATTACGGATAAGGCTATAGGCCTGCTTTCCCCCTGTCATTCCTACGGATTGCTGTTTTGCTTGAAATTTCCTCTGGCCACCCCCAGTTTCCTTTCCTTTGAGAAACAAGTTATATTGTGTGTGTCTTTCAGTTTTAGTGTCTCGCTACAGATTTCTTTAAATTACTGAAAGAAGCTCGTGTTGATTGGTGTTCGGGGAGTAAATCAATCCAGTGAGAGTCGTAGTGAAATATGCCACACCACCTCGGACCTAACACTGACATCGGTAGAAAGGTATCGGCATATTAAAATTTTGTTACCGACATCCGCGGTCATTTTTTAGCATTTCACATACCGTTAACAGATTTGCTGCTCTTCACTAATATTTTGACGCAGAAATTCGAGAAAAAAAATCAAACACGCCTCTATGGATTGTGATTTTTGCACGTTAACATTGGCAGGTCGATATTTTGATGAATCTGATGACTCCTATATTTTCATTTCAGAACTTTTTTGCAGAATCGTATCTAACTTTTCATGTATCACATTAGCCACTCTCCGGGCTCAGTTTCGGGTGGGGTTTCGGGTATAGCTGCAGGTTCTATAGGTGTAACATCGTTCCACTAATCATTCCTCCACTTTCTCGTTAGGATCTCAATTCCTCTCATCGCCGTCGCCGCCGATTTTTGCTTTTACTCAGCGTGCTTGCACTCGGAGAAGGTGTTGCACTATGCGGGTACTCCTCAGAGGGTTCACTCCATCCGGGGGCTGGGTTTGTTTGCCCTTTTCCTCCCGACTGTCCAAATAGGCCTCAGAATGCTTTTACTACTCCTTCACCATTTCCTTTTTGGGTTTGGGGACCAGGGGTGTTTATGACTGGTGTGTTCGGATAGTCTGTCCCTTCGCTTTGAGACCTTACAATTGCCACATTTAATTTGAAGCTTTGATTTAGGCCTAGTAGAAGTTGAACCAGACGCCATTGTCACCAAAGTAGACCGCTGCCACCTAAAACTGTATTTTTTGATGTACTGAGATGGGCAACCCAAACCCCAATTAAAAGTGATACAACGTGGCTCCAAACAACGTACTATTATCATCATATGGATTAATTCCCAAGGACAAGAAAACTTTCGCTAGTATTATAATACGGGAATGACCCTTTACTTACCTCGCCAATTGCGTCCGTTTGCTTACACGGATGGGCGAAACTGAGTCGGAGTACACAGTGCTTCCTTGATTTATGGCCGTCACCTTACCTGCGTTGTTGATAACATTCCTTGATAACATTCAGTGAAAATAACGTATTGTCATACCATTGTCTTAAAGAGACAGGAGGAGATTTTTTTTAGATACAAATTTCGCTCAATTTCACTATATCGGTTGTAGACCACCTACCGAGAACACTTTTTTTGTTTCGAAAGTTTAATTGGGGACAAACAGGTGCAAAGAAAACCGCAAACCTTGTTTTGAACTTGCGCATCTAATCGTTCCCCATAGAAAACCATGCTTTGACTTTGCTGTCGTGCATGACAGAAACTACTAAATCATCATCTTATACTAAAGACGGCGTATTCGGCTTATCAATTTAGTTGATCTAATACATTGGTAGCATTCCAAATATGTAACAAACCGGGGTTAGAGAAAAAGTGGGGCGCTGTCCTGAAATTCCTCATTTACTTAATGGCTAGATCAAGGCACATTATACTATACTTTACCTAACTGCACTTTAGAGTGACCATAAATAGTGTCATGATTTATCATGTTTTTAGAGCATAGCATTAACTATCCTTACGGAAATATTAGCAAGTGAACGTTTTGGAAATGGTGTAAAAAATGAATTAAATTGATTTCCATTGAAAGGTCATATAGCCATAATGAATAATTACAATGCAATATCTTGCATTTGAGCTGTATTTTTATGTATGTATACTTGCACACTAATTACACAAAATAAACGTTTTAACACTGAAACTAATTGCAGATATGTGGGATGCATCTGGGGATGTGATACAACTCTCCAAGAAGCTGTTGATCTGATCATCAGTGACCTCAACCTCCTTCACAAACTCTAATACGGTTGCTTGTTTCAGAGAATAATTGATAATGTATAGTGGAAATTTCTGCGTACTGATATTTTCGTGATTTTATCAATTTTTGACAAATACGCGAGAATTTAATTTCCAATCAAGCAATACAAATCTATTGGAAAAAGTTACATTCGCGAGTTTTTATTTTTGCGTTTTATGTTCACCTCGCGAAATTCGCGAAATTAAAAACCTCTCAAAAATTTGCACTTATACATGTATGTTAACCTCAAGAGTGCTATACAGCTATACAGAAGAGAGAAAATTATCAGTGGGCCATGACTTGAAAGGTGAACATTCTTTCATATGCTGAATGTCAATGACTATACTTCGTCCGGACTGAACTAAGGAGTGACGTCATAGCTTTCACGCAGTCTTAAACATGCGAATCGCAGTAAGCCACAACTGTCATCGCGAGCGTACAAAGTCGGCGTGCGCAATACGCATGCAGTTTAGCTGCGCGAAAGCTATGACATCGCTCCTTCAGGCTGGATGAAGTATAGCAGGAGTAGATATGAGTAGATTAAATACAGCTAACACAAAATAAATAATTGTACAAATCCAAAGAGTCCATATACTTGACCTGATATAGGGACAGTTGACAATATATACAAGAGAAGATCATGTATTGCTAACTCTGTTTGCACAATGTCACTTGAATTCTTTAGTTTAAAGGGGGATGACCTTATTCAGTTATATAAAGTTTTCATCTTGATTGAATGACCTTGACCGCAAACGTCATCTACAAAGGTTTATGCCCATATTTTAACCCATTTTGATATGGGAGCCAAATACAGGGGCCCGGAAAGTACTTTCCCATGGTGTAGTCTAGGTCACAGACTGCGAAAGATATTATCTAAATTGGTACTGTGCAAAAGATTAACATTATCAGTCCCCCATAGAGAATGTGTGTAAATGAAACTAAATCTCAAATATCTCCGGAAAACAAAGGGGTTCTATGGATATTTTTGCATCAGAGGGTCTGTTTGTTTTGTTTTGAATATGTAGCGTAATTGGGTCTGAACACATAGAATCTAGCAAGAAAATTTAACATTTTTATCGGGTACTTAGGTGCTCGCAGACACAAAAAGTGTACACGCAATAGCTACGGTCACATTCATTTTTCCCACAATGCCTTTCGATATTTTTCCAGTCTTGTGAATTTTCAAACACTGCTTTCAATTTACGCCAACTTTTTTTCAGTTTTAGAATCAGAATTATGTACTTACCAGACTGCTGTAGGAGCTGAAACATGATTTTTGCAAGCCCCATAGAGTACTTTCTAAAGTTAATATTGGACGATCAAAATAGGACTCATTTTCGCTCTTAACATACAAACCAAACATCATTTAGCCCTAAGATTTACAGGGTAAATGAGAAAAAATAGCAGCTTTCTTCAGACACCAAAATGTTGACCAGTCCACTTCCATTAAAACCAGGCATTCTGGAGACAATTTAAAGGCTATTAGCAATCAGGCCATGGATCTTTAATCTTTGTCACAAGATGCAAGAGCATTTTGAGATGTATATTCAGTTGAATGCACTTTAGCTTTTTATCATGTTTTCTAAATGCTGCCATTCACTATTTTGAATATCACATTCCTATAGAAAAACATCTCATTCAGTGACTTTCACCCATTTATCATGTTTACACTCTTTTTCAGGCTCATCATTCAGCTCCAGATCTACCAGTTCTAGCTCTTCCAATTTCTCTAACAGTACTACAAGGAATAACACAAACAGGGGTGCATTAGGTAGAGGCAGGGGAGGAAGTACTAGAGGTGGATCTCAGGGAGGGGGGAGAAGAGGAGGAAGTGGAGGAGGGGGAGGAAGAGGTAACAACCAAGGATCTTGGAGGGGTGGTTCCTCTGCACATCAAGGAAGCAGCCTCTTGGTGGGTCAGCTGCCTCAAGGTAATGAACATAAAGCAAGTCTGTATTGGTCTAAAGTGACAGGAGGACATCTTTTAGGATACAAATTGCACTAAATAAATCGGTTGGTCGACCACCTCCTCCGACGTATTGGACGTTTATTGAACAAACAAGTACAAAAGAAACCGCAACCTGCTTATCGAAATCGTTCCCAAAGAAACCCATGCTTTGAATTTCGTTCGTACATGACAGAATTACGAAAACATCATCTTATTACATAAAGAAGGCATATTCATCCAGCTTATTCGATTCAGTGTGATCTAATACATTGTGGTAAGCATTCCAAATATGCAAAAAAAATGGGTTCGAAAAAAATTGGGAGCGCTTCTTTCTGGAATGTCCCCATGTCTCTTAAGCATTTGATGACTACCCTTAGAGTATGTTTCAAATTTACCTCTTGCAATTTTGACAAAATTGTCAAAAAGGTAAGCAATTTGCCATTCTTTTTCTGTGATATCTCTTGTCACCAACTTGGTCACATGTAGCTTATTTCATGACCTACTACCCATGTCTTTCAGTGCCCCAAGATGCTCTCTTGTGTATAGGTCCAGCAATTGCCATTTTTTTTCTGTTATTCGCTATTGTAAACAAACTGGTGCCTCCATGTGCTTATCACATGCCGCCACTACCCATGTCATTCAGTGCACCAGAACGCTCCCAAGGGTATATCATGGTTGGAAAAATGTCGAAAAGTCAGCAATTTGCCATTACTTTTTTCTTACTTTTTCTGTTATAGTATTGGACTAAAACTTGGTCATCAGTAGCTTATCCTCCATGACATTACTACACATGTTATTCAGTGCCCTAATGTGCCCTCCCCTGGGTATTTTTGGGGTGGGAAAAATGTCAAAAGTCCGCACTTTGCGACTAACTTTTTTTTCTGTTGTACTGTGTGTCAACAACTTGGTCATCTTGTAAGCTCTTATCTCATGACATTACAACCTTTCTGTGATATCTATTAATATTGTGAATAAACTTGGTCATCATGTAGTTGATCTCCTGGGTGTGTCATGGGGTATAGAGATGCCAAAAATACCAAACTTGATCATTTGGTCACCAAACTCCATCACATGACACTTCTCGCCTAGTCATTAAGTGCCCCGGGTGCTCCCTTGGGTCTGTCATTGAGGTGTGGAAATGTCAAAAAGGTCAACAATTTGCAATGACTTTTTTCCCCTATTATAGCTATTCCAATCCAGTGCCCCAGAAGTTAGTACTTCCCTCTTTCTATATTCAGTCCACAAACCTACACACAATTTGTCCATACAGGCATAGGCAGTTAATTTCTATTAATTATGAATTATAAATACTGCTAAACAAAAATGTTTAGTCAAAGGATATTGGAAAACGTGATACTAACATGGTATACTGTATAGCTGGATTTTTGTGCGGTTTTTCTTATCACAAATCCAGATCTGTGAATGTAGAAGCCTGTGAAAATGTTTTTACTTGTTCAATTTAATTTGTAGCCCTTGGAAACTTCATATTTGACAAACTGCAAACCTGTAAACACAAAACTTACTAGTGCTAAAATATGTTATTTTCCTCCTTTACTGTAACATAACTCAACCTCATCCTGAATCAGGTCTTCCACTCTTTTCCAGGCCTTCTGGTAATGGCAGTATGGGCAGTACGGCTGGTGGCAATGCAGTTGTCTGCAATTGTGGCAGCAATGCAGTATTACTTACAGTAAGGAAGGAGGGAGCAAATCAAGGTCAGTAAAAGAGATGGAGTCTGCCATAATGGCCACTGATTTTCTGTGTTATCCCTAAGAAATCTATTTGTCAAGATCTGTTCCTGATTTTGGACACTTTCTTGACTATTTCTGAACTTTTCCATATTATTTTTTGTTTTGCAAGTATCAAGAGATAATAGAGGCAATTTCAGAAAATGTAAAGAAAGTATCCAAATCTGGAATCTTTACAAATTTTCATTATATATCGTCGCCCACATCACATACTGTCGTATCTGACATTTTTTACTTTTTTGAGATATTTTGCATATGTACTTATAATGTTATGGTCTATACATGCACAAAGTTACAAGTTGAAAGTGACCTAATTAGTGAGATATTAATTAAGAATTTTGATCAATAAGCTCAAAACTGCATATCGCGATTTCACATACTGTCGTATGTTTCATTTACACGTAAATTTAATAGGCGTATATTTAATGCTGTTCGTAAAACAAGCTGTTTACGCTTTTCACATACAGATCTATGTACGTTGTATCTGCCTTGTGCGTGAACATGACGTGTTTCCCATAGAGATCTATCTGAACGCATTGAAATATAACGGTGAAATTAGCGTCGTATGTGAAAATACAACTTTTTTTACGTTTCACATACAGACTTATGACTTTGTAACTTAATATCAGGAATACAATTGCACAACTCAGCAAGGTTAAAACTAAAACTTCAGAATGTTTATTCCTAATGCAAAATTAAAAAGTAAATTGTAATGTTAATTCCATAGTACAAACATGAAATCTCCCGGTAGAATTTTCTCAAAAACGGCAGTTCATCCGATAAGAAAGTATGTGATGTGGGCTACGATATACAGTGTTAAAAACATGCCATAGAGTAAATGCATGCAAGTTTTCCATGTGTATGTTGCAATTTCACAGAAATAACACATTTCACTCAAAGAAAATCTCGAATCTGGACATAAGATGAAACAATATTCTCAACTTATTTGTGGCATGTAAGATGAGGCTGTAAGTCACAAAATTTCCCCAGGTTGATGTTAGTTCCAACTTCTGAATGTAGCTAAAGTTCATGGCTTCATTCTCAGATCATTTTAAACTGTAACCAGGAATGTACAACATTAAAGGTGCAATGACAGATTTCACATATCAGGTGTTCCTAAAAAATCAAAAGTAGTGATTTTTGCTCTGATGTAAAGCTTTCCATAAAAAATATCCCCATCTGAAAGGATTAAACTGAGAAATGTTTCTTTGGTACAAAAATTGTGAATTTCTAATTTCGTATAGGAGCAAATATGAAATTCAGCCTATGTTTTATATTGAAATATGAGAAGATCAAAATCACCTTTTTTTCTCTCTTTTAAGACATTTCCGTAGCCAAATACAAGGCCAGAAATCTATTGAGTGTTTAATATAGATGAAACTACTTTTATGACACAATATTTGGGTGCCTCAAAATCTCTTGTTGCACCTTTAAGTATGATATATGATCAAACAAGTGGTGTCGATTTTGCAATATCTTTTCTCGCACCACCACCACCATTTTCATAGTGCAAAACATCTTAGCCCGTTCAAGATTTATAAGTGCCCAGTAGTATCGGCACAGGAATGACCAAGAAAGTATCTCAGGCTAACCACTTGTAGGGACACAAGGAGATTTCTGGGGATATAGTTTTCTCTACATTTGCACTCAATGCTGTGGAACACCTACTGAGAACGTTTCAAAAACAAGTAGAAAAGAAAGAAAACAAGTTAAAGGGAGCAGGACATTTTTTGGTACAATTTAACGAATTTGGTATCAACATAAAACTTAAAATGTGCTGCTTTATTTTATGAAACAGTTTACAATGATCTCCCCATCATTTTTTATTAATTAGCATAATAATCATCCACCCAGCCATACACTGAAAAATCGTTTCCAAAAAAGTAACAACATCCGGCAACATCCTGGGTGACGTCAACCTGTTTAGTCGGTGTTGCCACTAGGGCACCAAGAAGCATGTGACAACATGCGATGCAGAAGCGTAGATATCCTAACTAAAGTTTCATGTTGCTCTTGGAATGCTTTAGCCTGTCTTCTTTTCACATAAAAACGTTACAAATGGCAATGCCACTGTTATGGCCTGCGAGTTTGTTAGTAGTGATGTTTGAAAGCCCTGAGTTTTACGGAAAACGGCCAAATTTCACGGAATCCGAGGTAAGCCTTCAACGCGGAAAGTGGGAGTTTTTGCATGATGTGAGAGAAAATCTCTAATTGTGTGATTCAATTCCTCTGAAAATATAAAACAAAAACATGGACTTTACCACTCTATGAATCCCCTATATGACCTTGAATGCGTCCGTCGGCCCGCCCTCGTCCATCCTTCACTCGACAATTCCCAGCACATCGACTGGCCAGCTGAGTACAAGCATCATGATCCAAAAATAACCTCGCAATAGATGTGCATATATCCACCATACAATACACATTTGTGCACCTTCCAATGGTGCAGTTAGCCATTCTTTCGATTATTTTTCTTTTGGTACTAGTAGGCCTACGTAATTATGCAATGAATGTTAACAAGCCCCTTCCTTTTACAACACAATATGCAAAGCCAGGCCACGTGTGTGAACAAGTCAGAACTGGCCTCATGACCTGGCCAGAGCCCACAGGGGCTGGCCTGCACTGTCGCACATGTGTGGCACGTGGGATGATCAGATTCTTTTGATTGTTTACACGAATTTGATTGGGATTTTGAGAGAACCGAAAGGAAAGCAAGTTCAAAACTTGGCGGGCGATTCTCTCTGCAAAATTCAGAACAAGAAAACATGCATCTAAAAATGATTTTATACGACTGAGATGAATTTTGAGACCGTCGAACCGCCTCAGCACACGCAAACCAAGCCGTAACTCCTGGGGATGAGGGATACGGATATTATGATTCGGACACTTGTCAATGACGGTCATAGCGAAACGTTCAGTTCTCATCACACACGAAATATAACACTACATGCCTACCTTTTGAATGAATTACACTATACAAAGAAATGGTATGTTATTTTATTGAAATGTAAAGCTATCCGTCAAAGCAGCAGAATATGAGTTCGGTCGACTGCAATCCGGGCCGGCAACTCTACAGCTAAACCTCGTGTGATATGGCCATGGCAGCCTCACAAAAATGCGCGACACTCAGTCTCAGATTTGCAAAATTCTACACGAAAATTCTCATGCTATTTTGTCTAAAGTGCTCTGATTTTTGTACTAAATAATTTAACAAAGATTTTAATTACCAATTCAAATGTTCTCGGCGTCCGGCAAAACGATCATGTTTATTTTCTCCTTGGCAATATTTGCTGCTCTGTTTCTTGCTGAAGGCTCAAACATAATGAGCTTTGGTCCCAAGCTATTCGGCCGGCCTGTACCTCGCGTTCTCCTTCCCCAAAATCTACCCCCACTTCTTCATCAGAACTCTGCTCTGGCTGGGCTTCCACACTACAAAAGCACTTCAAACCGCTCATCTGCCATCTCCATTTCAAATTCCTCATAATCCATTTCCATTATTTGTAAAAATGCAGGAAAAAGACATACCTTGTACAGATTTAAATACCGCGATAGTCGGCTTCTGCACCTATCACCGTATGCAGTGCTGGCAACGGGAAGTGCCCTGGAGTAAACAGGATGACGTCACGCATAAAGGCCTCCCAATGTATGAAGCTCTCCGCCCGTTTTCTGAAGTGCCTCCTTATGACCAATTAATATGGCTCAATTAAAAATTTTGAAGTGCAGATAAAGTTAAATTTTTGTCTATTTTGCTTCTATATGTAAGAATGTAAAAATAAATAAATAAGACTGGTTCTAAAAGATGTCCTGCCCCCTTTAAATTGTCCAGGTTGTTTAAGATGCTATAAAAGCCATGACATATTTTGTTTGAAATAACTTTATTTGATATATGTAATTGATCAATTTGTTAAACACAATTTTCCTTTCAGGTCGTCAATTTTACAAGTGTGACGGCAGCAACTGCGATTTTTTCCTCTGGGCAGACGAGAATAATTCCAGCGATACACAGAGTTCCTCGGGATACGGGTCTTTTGGCGGAAATTCCTCCAATAACCGTCAAACATCTTCCTATAGTAATTCTAGCGGCTACGACTCGGGCGGTGGCGATGGATCACTTCAGACCAACAATTGGGGCGAGGTGATGTGCCAGTGTCGTCAAGCTGCTGCACAGTGAGTATTTAGGGTTTGATCCTCCCTTGCAGGGGAGGGCGGCCAAGAAATCCCAATTTCAGACGTCGCCATTGGTTTAACACGTAAAAGCGAAATCTTGATGAAAAATTCTGAATTTTTTATATGTTGTCAAGGAATATTTTCTTATTCCAAACCGTTGGAGTTGAAGAATCAACTCCACTGGAAGGGTTATTTCTGAATTTTTTTGTATTAATAATGAACAAGGACGAGGTCGTATGTAGGTCATGGGAACACCCATGACCGACCCACATCAAAGCACCCAAATTGGTTTGTGGTTTGCACTCCGTATTGCTGTAATTTCTTCTGACATTTTTGGTGAATTGCTATAATGAGTGAGGCTTGGCCGCCACTGCCTGCTCCCTTGAGCACTACCTGCCTTACAGACAGCATTTCCGATTGGCTAATTACTTCAAATATGGGTCATTCCGTGCCAATTCAACAAATCGAGTACACCATCACCTCAAGGATTTATTCCTTTTTTTGGTGTGTTAAAAGATACTCATGAGAAACAAAAATCCTGAAAATTTGAGATCTGTACCTCTTTTTTGTTTTCACGCTACAACAATTTTAAATTCTAGGGTCATCTCAAAACATGTACCAATGTTTAAATCAATATTCAGAGTGCCATTAGTAAAGAACTACACCCCTGAGATCATTCAAACTTGGTATCCTGGATAATGTTATGCTACAGATTGCAAATATGTGATCAGGAAAATGCACCTTGCTCCAATTTAAAGTTGCAGGGGGTCAAAAATGGCTCAAAACCACTCGGACTATTCTTTGGGGGACCACAGGTCAGAGAGTTAAAGTGATATAATATAGCTTCCACATTTGGGTAGGTAATAGTCAATCTTAAAAACTACCAATGTGTTAAATCTTGCATAAATATTTTCATTGGATGAGATATAGCTGTCACAAAAAGCAAAAAGTTCAATTTAAAACATTGACTTGAACCCCCCCCCCCTTAAATTTCAATAACCAGTTGAAATGCAGCTTCCAAATATTTAAGGTCATGGTCTTATTCGGCCCTGACATCATTCTTACCATGTTGCTGATTGGCTTAAAATATCACATAAGTTCCATTGTAACCAATCAACAGGTTTTTCTCACAGGGTTTATTGAATTCAGGATCTGTAATCAGTTTTGGACTCATTTAACTGGGTTTTTGTAATGCCCAGAGGTCTGTTCCCCAAACTTGTGCGTAATCGTACGTGTATACTAACTCATGCGTATGTCCTACATAACTAGACCTTTTCATACCAGTTAAACAGTACATAGTATGCACGACATAGTAGATTTACGACTGAGTTTCGGGAACGGACCCCAGGCCAGCGCATCTCATACTTGGTTCTCATCTCTCAAACGGCTGTGTAGGTGGACTCAAGATGCCTTGTCATATCTGTTGCCCAAATTGTCTTACATTTTTGTGTCGCCTTCCTTAGCAGGCAAGACACATAGAGATCACTTTGTCCACTGTTGTTTTCTGTTGATGATGTTGTTGTTGTAGTTGTCTGTTGATAATGTTGTGAAAAAGGGTTAACATTTGACTGTAATATCCTCATACTTTGATGGATTTCAACCAATCTTGGTGTATAGGTGCAATGTGGGATCCCTCATTTGTTGAGGTCAAAGGTCACATACCAAGGTCAAAGGTCACCTAGCAAGGTCACATGCCAAGGTCAACGGTCACACACCAAGGTCAAATGTCACACACCACGGTCAAAGGTCAGGTGAGGTCAAGTTGTAAGATAGGCTGAAAATGTAAAATTGCTCTCAATTGAAAAGTTGGAAGTTCAATTTGGAACCAAACTGGTGTCGTATTAATGGATTTTACACAGAATCCCTCAGTTGTTTGAGGTCAAAGGTCATATCAAGGTCAAAGGTCATATGAGGCCTATCATTCTCAAAACGTGATGGCAGGTGACACTAGTGGTCTGAGGACTAGAGCTGGGAGTTACCATTTAATTCCTATCCGTTTTTACGATCAGTATTTTCGTTCATTTAAATGCGTACACGGTCATAACGACTGCCGAATTTGGCGCTTCCACGCAAATGCAATTCTAGCGCCATAAATCGTTCGTAATTAGGTTACCCGGCTTTGCATTCAATCATATCATCTTGAACCATAAAATGTTGTTTGTACTTACCTACGTTATGTTTTTAATCCAAGATAAAGCAGTTGAATATCCCAAAGACCCCAACAACGAAATCATTATATCTTGTTACCATGTTGGTCCCTTTTTTGGGGGGGGTGGTGGGGGTAGGAAGTGCCATCCTACGGCAACGGTGAATTCAAATCAGCATCAACTTCCGGGTGCTAGTCTTTTTTAAAGACTTAACGGTAGGAGGGCGCTCTTACGCATATATTGAACGGTTACACACAGACTTGACCAAAGACTAGGCCTGGTCACAAATATTTAAATCTAAATGACCGTTATTGGAAATTACACTATTTTGCAGCGGGGTTAATCCACTAACCCCGACAGATTTTGAAGTCAATAATTTGAGAGACTGCCATAGTAAATGCACGTAACAGTTCCCCAAATTACCGTTTGAAAATCCCCAATGCCCAAATCGAGCAGATCGTGTCCTACCCCCCGGTCCCTTTAGCTGATAGTACCCGGTAGTTTATCTTTCCATAGAGTAATACAGTAACACTCGGTAGTTTATCTTTCCATAGAGTAGTACAGTAACACTCGCACGTAGAAGAACTTGGTGAACTGGGGATTTCCCTGTAAAAGTCGGTAACCATTTCTAGAAGCAGCATTGGAACTTTTAACTTTACTTTTCACTGACGGCGGGTAAATTTTGGTGAAAAGTTGACTTCAGCAATTAAAATAATACTGAAAAAGTTAGTATTTTTTACTGACGTGTAAACGTGTAGTGAATTTTCTAAACATGCAGTGACCCCTCCGTTCGTGTAAACATTTAAAACGTGTACACGTCCCAGCACTACTGAGGACCGCAGTTTATTTTTCTGGCAACTAACAAAAATAAAGAAGTGCCATAATATGGACTTAAAATCTATGAGCATGATTTTTGTGTCGCCTGAACGAATGTTCATGGAGGCACATACTAGTCCAAATTTCTGTGTGTCCGTCCGTATGTCCGTCCGTATGACTCGGTTAACCTTTTTCAAAATGCTCTCCAGGCTAAACGCTATCCCCGATTTACTTCAAACTTGATAGGATGATAGAGCGAGGTGCTGCAATATTATGTGTAGCTTTTGGCTGCATTATTTGCATATTCATGAATTTTAATTAGCTTATTTGCATATTTTTTCAGACATTTCGGTTAACCATTTTTGAAATGCTCTGCTGGCTAAACGCTAATCCCAATTTACTTCACACTTGGTAGGGTGATAGAGTGAGGTGCCAGAATATTATGTGTAGCTTTTGACTGCATTATTTGCATATTCATGAATATTAATTAGCTTATATTGGACGGTCAAAATGATAGTGGGTTAAAGAGTTCTCGACCTGATTAGATGTTGGCATATTTCGGACAAATTACTTATGCAAATGAGCTAATTAATATGCAAAAATCAGCATAATCACTATATTTTTGAAACGGTACATCGGATATGCAAAATTCCTCCTTTGTTGACTTCTTGTGACCTTGGTGACTTCTTGTGACCTTGGTGACCTCATGTGACCTTGGTGACCTCATATGACCTTGGTGACCTTGACCTTGGTGACCTTGTGTGACTGGGTGGACCTTGGTGACTTTGATCTTGGTGACTTCATGTAACCTTTGTGCCCCTGTGACATTGGTGACCTTATGTAACCTTGATGAACTCATGTGACCTGGTGACCTCCTGTCACCTTTGGCCCCATTCACAAATCGGGTGCCGGGGTTAGGGTCAGGTGGTATGCGACGGGGTGGGGGTGTCGGGGAGGGGGAGGGTGCTGCTTCAGGGGAAGGCGGCACCGGGGGTGGGGTGTGGGGGTACCGCATGTGACCTAGGTGAACCTCATGTGAATTTGTGACTCCATGTGACCTTTGTAACAATTCTCTCCAGTGCATTTGTTCTATTTCTAATCATTATTGCCAAACTTCATTATAAAGCAAGTGATCGCGCAACCAGCGACAATTGTGGTTCGAGAACCGCCTTGTTTTAGACAACCTTTCTCTAAGCCTAACTTTCAAATTTACATGGGTCCCTTAGGAGGACTGTTCAGAAAGAAGGTCCCAACAAAGGACGACCAGTTCTACTGTTGCAACAAGCCACAAGGAAGCCAGTGTATTTCTTTGAGTGGTGTGCTGCGAGGTGGGGGCGGTGGTCGGGGCGGGTGGTAGCAGAGGAGGGAGAGGTGGAGAGGGAAGAGAAACAGCTCATGGGGGTGAGGTAATAAAGACAATAAGGATTGTTTGAAATGTTTGGGTGGTACAGTAAAATAGTTGGTAGTGCATGAGATAGTGCAGAGGTCAGTGGAGAGTGCAAACCCCCTTGGAGAGAAAACATTGAACAGCTGTCAGAACTCTTGATATGATCTACTTCTGGAAGTCATTGGCAGAATGTTCACAATTTAATTTGCAAGGGTTGCGAAAGCCACTCTTTAGTTAATGCAAGGTCTGTTATGGTTAACATTCGTGGGTGTGTTTAAGTCCAAAATCACAGTAAAAGGTCCGTCTTTAACCATCTGATAGTCTCATCATCCAGGTTGATCACGCCCGGAATTCCTCTTGGGGACTTGTAGACCTCTCAGGCATCAATGATGGCTCTCCACAACTTCAGTTTGTGAAAGTTCCACACCAAATTCTTTCTTTACGTGTCCAAACACAGTGGTCTCAAATATGATCTAGCTAGAGATGGGTGCGGTGTCTTGCTTGCTTTCACTAAATTCCACAAGGTTCTTGCTGTGCATTGTTGTTCACAGTGGCAGACCACATAGATGTTACATTGTCTGGGTGCTGTTACTACAACCACAGGTAGTGTCTGATCTGCTTCCAGGTCGCCCACTTCTGCAAGGATCAATCGTAGATTCCAGTTTCAATTGTTGAGACATTAGTCATTCAACCCATGAGGAGTCGGTCCAGATGGCAGATGGTCACCAGGTTCACAACCGATAGATGTTAACTGGTTGATAACAAGGTCGTCTTTGCCCAAGGCAAAATGTCTAGACATGGGGTGCTTCACTTTAGATACTTGGCAGATATGCTTCTTGCATGCTCACTACACTATGATGGATGTCTGGTGGAGCAATTCCTGCTTAGGATGTATAAGTTCTACGTTGGTGTTGGGAGAAGACATCTTGTGTGATAAGCCGGCGGAAGAGGCATTTTAATGCTGGATCAAGCTCTTGACTTGGGTTGACTTTACTTTACAGGGCAGGCATACTCTATGCACAGGGCAAGTGCCGTCCATCTCAGGGTAGTGGGTGAGCACTCCATCTTTTGCCAGTGAGTTTGTTCAAGATGTATTGCGTGAACACACTGACATGTGAAGGAAATGCCTCTGTACGACCCAACACCAGTTCTGAGTCTGTGAGGTTGGGACCATGCTTTCCTATCAAGAAATGGTTAACCCATATTCACTATTCTTTGTTGAAAACATCTACTATTGATAACTCACAACTATTAAAAGATTGATATTTGCATGCAAGTGTGTGAAAAAGTTTAGTAATAAAGTTCCTGTCTATAAAATGAAGCAAGTCTCTAACATGTCTGTATTCATGATCTGGATTCAGAAACAAAAGCTTTTTAAATGCAGTCAAGCAAAACTAAATGTCAATATTTATTTTGTGGTTAACATTTTCATGTTCTCAGGCTCGGGAAGAGGTGGAGGACGAGGTGGATATCAAGGGAGAGGAGGTGGCCAAAGGTAGAGGGGTGGGTATTCCCTATGGCAACCAAGATGGAAGTAGAAAAAAGAAAGTCACCAACTTGTAGGTCTGTGTCAGCAAGAAGGTAAGGCATTACTCAAGTCTATTATGTACATATAGGGTTGTTATATTAACATTAAGATCTTGCGTGAAAGGTCTTGTGCAATCCCATGGTGTATAAGGGGGGGTCATAGGACCCCGGAAACTACTTGCCATTGATTTTTTTTACCAAAAAAACTCTGGTCATTGAGGAAGTACATTCAACACGACCACATGACAGAAAAAAAAAAATGAAAATCGAATCAGTGTACATTCAAATATGGCAGTCCAAAAACTTGAAAAATGCCATGGCCGATTTGAATATTTCCATCAAAATATGCCTCAACTGATAATTAGGCAATTACATAACATTGGTTAAAATAAATAGTTTAAAACATGGTGCACAAAACAAATGTTGGGTACATATGGCCCACTTGGCTATTTTTGTCCCCGCCGAACGAGTTCGGAACGGGGGGATTAAATTGAGCAGAGTGTTTCCGTCCGTCCGTTTGTCAGTTCGTCCGTAGTCCGTCCGTCTGTGACACAAATGTTAAACCCATCTTGTATACAATTTATCTGGGTTCCGTAAGGGCAACAATGATGTAAAAAAAAAAAAAAAACCTTTGTGGAAGAAGTCGGGTGATGACGTTCTCGACCTTTAGATTTTGGGTGTTAAAAATATGCGCTAATTAAGGATCAATTTGCAATTAGAAAATGTTCCTGTAAGGCCTGATGTACAAGTTTTCTAGAGTTCCGTAAGCGTATATGAGTACCTTGGGGAAGGAAGCGGACTTGAAGGAGTTCCGACCTGATTAGATTTTGGAGATTTTGGGCCAAATTGGAGATGCAAATGAGCTAATTAATATGCAAAAAAAATCAGCAGCGTAATTGCTTATATTTGTATGACACTGTACATTGGGATCAAAATTCTGCCGCTGCATGAAAAGCCTATCATGGGGGGGGCACATATTTTTGCAATTTGAAAGTTTGTGATATATGCGGCGTATATGCAAATGAGCTATTAAATTGCTTATTGCTGTATCTCTGAACAGTAACATCGGATGGCAAAATTCCTTCGCTACATTAGACTACTAATTCCTAGGGAATGGGTGGGGTTGTTGGGGAGGGGGGTTTAGGTAGGTGTTGGGGAGGGGGGTTAGGTATTGGGGAGTGGCGGGTTGGTATTGCGGGGGTGTTGGGGAGGGGGGGGGTGTGGCAAGGGTTTTGGGGGCGAGGGGGTGTTGTGTTTCAGTGTGTTGAGGAGGGGTGGGGTGTTTGCAGGGTGTTAGGGAGTGGTGTTTTGTGTTGTGGGGTGCTGGGGAGGGGGTGATGTGTTGGGGAGGGGGTGGGAGTGTTTTTGTGTTGGTGAGGGGTGAGGGTGGGTTGGGGAGGGGTGAGGGTGTTGGGAGGGTTAGAGTGTTGGAGGGGGTAGGGTGTTTGGGGGGGCGGGGGTAGGGTGTTGCGGGTGTGGATCGTGACTTTCGGTTCGGTCGGCAGGGGACATATTTTTTTTACGCATCGCGTAAATACGAGTTCGCCTTGTTTGTTCCATGAAAAGAAACAATTGTGTAATTTTGAGCCCATTGCTTTTGACACACTGTTCACAGATTTTTAAGTCTGTTACCCATAAAATTATACAGTACAGAAATATTCCCAGGAAAAATAGCTAACAATCTGTTTTTATGTTTGTCATTTATTTTTCAGGTCAAAAACCAAAAGGGTTGCCCAATGAGTTGATATTTGGCATTCGTCACACAAAGCCGGTGTTTTTGTTAAAGCATGGTGCTTGGTTTTTTAAACGCCCTAATCTGTGAAAAACCTTGAGCTGTTCGCATCTATTGGTTGGTTGTGTGTGATCTACCAAACCTTCTAGCGCAGCGGCCGAGCCTGAAAAGTGCTCTAGTTTTTCGAGTTACCCCTCCCCACCACCGTACAAAACAAACACAACACCTTTATTTGAAGGATAATATATAAGATTTAAGAAAAATGATGGTGTGGTTAAATATTTGGTGGCAGGGAATGATTCTATGCGAAAAATGAAATTGGGGCTGCAAGTTAAGCGAAATTATTATTTATTTATTTTTTTACGGTAAAAATATTCATCTTATTTTTATGTATTATTTTGTTATTATATAGGTTTTATACATTGCAATAAAGGGTGTCAGTAATACTCGTGATGGTGACACGTGATAACAGATGCTTTTTTTTAGGAACAAAGTGATTTTTGGGCGAAAATTCTAGACCCTTTTATATATTGTATAAAACAGCATATCTATAATATAATGTCAGAGATTGATAGTAGTGCAATGATGATAAAATTTGATTTGCTAAAACCTTATAAATCTTGATATTCCTTAAAGTTTTTAGCTCAAAACCACCGTGATTTTTTGACCCAAAAAAACCCCCTGCCCCCAAAGTTTTTTACCCCAACCACATTTTTAATTAGTTATTACTATCTTCGAATAGAAAGTGGTTGCTTTTGTTTTACCAGATGAGGGTTGGCGACAATTTTGGTCAGCCAAACCGCTCCACTATTCTCTGAGTAGCTAGCCTGCACATTAGTACTGTGGCTTAATGATGTCTTCATAATAAATAACCCTTGAAGTACAAACCACCTAATAGCTAATGAACTTATACCTTGCAGTAAACCTGATCTTGTATTACTATATGCACAATACCGATACAACCCAATTTTGAAAATTTATATGCTATAGAAGATACAGGTCATAAAAATATGAGAGCAATGCTTAAACCCTTATGTGACCAAGGGGTTTCACTCACATTAGCCATTAGTGCCCAAGGGGTTACATGGGACCCCCCCTCCAAGGAAACCACTTTACTCGCGGGAATTTTTGGAAGAAATTTATATACCAAGTGAAGAGTATATAGACAACCCCAAAATCACAATGAAAAATGAAATATGTTATTTGGGCGGCAAATTAGGGGCAAAACATTGTTTTCAAACACACGACGTTGGGCAAAACGATGAAAATTCAAATGAGCCTTGCCCTAACTCACTCTTTGAAACTTATCAATTTAGTTTGATATCTATACGAAATTAGAAATTCAAATTTCTGTAAACCAAGAAACATTTCTCAGCTTAATCCTTTCAGTGGGATTATTTGTTGATGGAAAGTACATCAACACGACCACATGACAGGAAAAAAATTGAAACGAACATCAGTTTTACCCATTCAAAATGGCCGTCCAAAAAAACTGAAAATCTTTGCCATGGTCCGATTTGATATTTTTCCATCAAAATTGCTCAACTGATATAGGCAATACATAACATTTTGGTTTAAAATAATATACAGATTAAAACATTGGTGCACAAAAATACAAATGTTGGGTCATATTGGCACTTGGCTATTTTTGTCCCCGCGAACGAGTTCGGAACGGGGACTCTAAAATGAAGGAGAGAGTACGTCTCGTCCGTTTGTACCGTTCGTCGTTCGTTCCGTCCGTCTGTGACAAAAATGTTAACCCAGTTGTTACAATTATCTGGAGTTCCGTTAAGGGCAACAATGGATGTAACATTTGTGGAAAGAGCGGGCATGATGTGTCTCGACCGATTAGATTTTGGGTGTTTAAAATATGCTAATTAAGGATCTATTTGTCATACATAATTTATGAAAATGGTCCTGTAAAGGCCTGTGTACAAGTTTTCTAGAGTTCCGTAAGGCGTATATTGGTGTAACTTGGTGGAAGGAGCGACTGAAGAGCGTTCTCGACATGAGTAGTTTTGGACTTAATTTTTGGGCAAAAAATTGATATTGACAAAGAGACTAATTAATATGTCAATAAAATCAGCGTAATGCTATATTTATGGACAACTGTACATTGGATACTCAAAACTCCTGCGCTGAATGAAAGCCTATTCATGGGCACATCTTTTTGCAATTTGAAAGTCTGTGATATTTGCGGCTAGGTCTTGGGATGCAAATGAGCTAATTAAATATGAGTAATTGCTGTTCTCTGAAACAGTACATCGGATAGGCAAATTCCCTCCGCTACATGAGATATAGTCATAGGGAAGGGTGGGGTGTTGGGGAGGGGGTTGGTGTTGGGGGGAGGGGTTAGTGGTATTGGGGAGAGGGGATAGGTAGTGAGGGGTGTGGGGAGGCGTGGGGTGGGGGTGAGGGTTTGGAGAGGGCGGTGTGGTGTTGCAGTGTGTGAGGAGGGGTGGGGTTGGTGGTTGCAGGGTGGTTGGGAGGTGGGGTGGTGGGGCGGCCTCGATGGGGAGGGGGTGATAGGGTTGGGGAGGGGTTGGTGGGAGGGTTGGGGACGGGACGTGAGTGTGTTGGGGAGGGGTTGAGGTGGTGGGGAAGTGGTGGAGTTGGGGGAGGGGGTTAGGGCGGTGTGGGGTAGGGTTTGTTGGGGAGGGGGTAGGGTGTTGAGGGGTGTGATCGTGACATTCGGCGGGGACATATTTACGCATGCGTAAATACGGAGTTCGGCTGTTGGTTCCATTGAAACGAAAACAATTGTTAAAATTTTGAGCCAATTGCTTTTGACAACACTGTTCACAGATTTGTCTTAACCCAATACGAAATTATACAGTAACAGAAATATTCACGGAAAAAATAGCTAACAATCTGTTTTTCTGTTTTGCTACATTTATTTTTTCAGGTCCCACCAAAGAGGTTGCCCAATGAGGTGATATTGGCATTCGTCACAACGCAGACGGTGTTTGTTAAAGCAATGGTTGCTGTTTTTTAAACGCCCTTCATCTGTGCAAAACTTGAGATGTTCGCCACTATTGGAGTGTTGTGTGTGATCTACCAAACCTTTAGCGCAAGGGCCGAGCCTCGTCTTGAAATGTTCTCTAGTTTTCGAGTTACCCCTCCCCACCGTACAACAAAACAAAACACTTTATTTGAAGTCTAAATATATAAGATTTAAGACAATGATGGTTGTTTGTGTTGTGTAAATTTTTATTTGTGGCAGGGGATGATTTCTATGCCGAAAAAGAAATTTGGGCTGCAAGGTAAGCGAAATTATTATTTATTTATTTTTTTACGGTTTTTAAATATTACATCTTATTTTTTGGTAATACTTTGTGTTATTGATATAGGTTTTATCATGCATAAGGGTCAGGTAATACGCCGTTGTGTGGACACGTGATTAAAAAGGATGCTTTTTAGGAAAAAAGGGATTTTTGGGCTGGTAAAATTCTAGACCCTTTAGACATTGTATAAAACAGAGATCTATAATATAAATGTCAGAGATTGTAGTATTCATTGATGATTAAAATTTGTTTTTTTGCTTAATAAAATTAAACTAATCTTGATATTCTTAGTGTTTAAGTTTTAGCTGCAAAGACACGTGACCTTTTTGACCCAAAATACACCACTGCACCGACCAAGAGTTTTTTGACCACAACCATCATTTTTAAACATTTATGTATTACTACGACTTTCTGAATAGAAGTGTTGCGTGTTTGTTGTATGCTCTACGATGGGGAGGCGTTGTCGCACTAATTTTGCGAGTCCAAACCGTCTCCACTCTCTCTGAAGCCCTAGCTAGTGCTACTACAACCACTATGTAGTCTGGCCTATAAATTATTGTCTTCATTAAATAAAACTGAAAGTACTAACACACTAAGACCCATATGAGCTAGATTATTATGATACTATTTTATACCCCTTTTGCCCTAGATAAAGCCTCTATTCTTAGGTATTACTATAAGGCTACTATACAGTACATACATTTGAAATTTAGTATATTATATAGACTGTGATCATGTCATAAAAGATGGCTTAGAGATCAATCCTTAACACTTAGTGACTCAGGTGGGGAGGGTTTTCGGATTCCTATTCTGTGGTACTGATGACGCTCCAAGCGCGGCTGTACATGGACCCCTACTCCTAAGGAAAACCCCTTTTACGACTGGGAATTTTTGTAAGAATATTTATACCACAGTTGATAGCGTATTAATAATGACACCCAATCAGCAAGAATGAATATGATTTTGGGCTGCAAATAGGTGCCCTAAAACATTGTTTTCAAAAGCTACACGGACAGTTGAGCGCAAAGAGCATGAAAATTCAATGCAGCCTCTGTCAACCCTATCATCCAAACTCTTTGAAGATACTTATTTTAGTTGATATCATACGAAATTAGAAATTCAAAATTTCTTACCAAGTAGAACCATTTCAGGCTTAATCCGTTAGTGCGGATTATTTTGATGGGAACGCTTAGCATAAGGGCAAAAAAAAAATCAGCACTTTCCAATTTTTTTATGGACACTGATACTGTGAAAACTCGTTTGTTGCACCCTATAACTCATAAAGGCTGTGTGCCGATTTTAATTTTTGGTATGAAAAGAAGCCGCATTTACAAGTCAGACAATTACAAAAAATATTGGAGAACTAAGTCCAGACACGGCTTAACGAGCTGTCCAGCACGAAAAAACAGAAATTTTTGAGGGTCAGTAGGACCCCCCCCCCTCCTGCCCTGGTACTTAAGGGTTAATGCTTAATATTATGGGTCAATGACAAAAAGGGCAATGTGATCCTCTGAGTGAAGCAATGCAGTGACGGATACAAGTAAAGAAGTACTCCATATCTTCCATAATAAGAAAACCACATCTATAGTGGAGTATAATTCTTGCCAAGTTAATTGGTACGCCCGCAGAGAGGTTTAGTTGGTCATATCCCACGATGACCAGTCTTGGGCATTCACCTCAATGGGGTGCATGTGATCGCAATAAAATTTCCTATTTTCACCACATAAAACCTGACTTTAACGATTCATTTAGCCCACAAAGCGTTAGTACATTAGGGGATTTTTGGCATGATTATGAAATGTCTTGTGGTTCTGAACTACACTTTTGGAACACTTGTTATTTCCTAAGTATCTGACATGCATTTAATGTACGTACATTACGGTAAGGCACATTGCTATGCATCATGGATTGAGTCAAACACCCTCTGGTACGCCGTCTTCCTGCCCAAACGGCGCTCCAGGTGGCACGTCGACGCAGTTCAGGCAATGCGCGCGTACGCCATGACCAAGAAATTAGTACTCAAAACTATTGTAGTAAAGAAATGTTTTCAGTGAACAATTGAATATATGATTATGCTCATAAATCTTCATGAAATAATGTATTCCAATTCATTGGCTGGTTCCTATTGCTATTTCCATAGGGAAATATTTTGTGGGGCATTTCTACAACCTCATCCCCATGCTTAGTCACATTGTCAGATATGAGTTCCTATTGGGGGAGGAATGGGTACACGTATTTCCCTTCTGCTACTGGCTACAGGTCTATCACCCCAAACTAAGTTTGGGTTCAGGATAATAGGCCCATTATGTGATGGTCGGGATCTCGGGTTTATTAATTGGTACCTCGCGGAAGAGTTAGTGCAATGGGGGGGGGGGGTGGGAGAAATATCTTGTGCCCTCATTTCCCCAATATAACTATCCTAGTCTGGATACTATTTACATTAATATTGTCAAAAAAACTGAGGACAATTGTGATGTTAAGTTAGATCAACGTTTCTGTAAAACAATACACAACTTTTCTATCCCCACTGGCCCACCTTGGCGACTTGAATAATTCACTGTGAGACAAAAATTAATTCTGTTAAAGTTATGGTTTTGAAGAAATGTAGAGCTTCAACTTATAACCTATTGTGAATAGAATTCATCTGATCATTAAGAGAAACCAACATTAAAAATCAAGAAAAACACAGGAAATTTGACGTTTCATGTCGGGAAAATGTAGATGAATAATACTACATAATATCTATATCCCTTTTCCAAATGGCTAAATTGGTGAGATATTAATTAGACCATTTTTAAAGTGACAGGAGGAGGATTTTTTTTAGGATACAAATTTCTCTCAAATAGCACTGGATCGATTGAAGACCACCTACCGCGAACGTTTCGAAAGTTATTGGACAAACAAGTTACAAAAGAAAATGCCCAAACCTTTGTTTTGACACTTGACTGCCTATCGTAATCATCCTATAGAAAGCCATACTTTGAATTTCTGTCATGCACGAAAGAAAGTACTAACTCATCATCTCATTACATTAAGACGGCGTCTATCGCTATTTCTGCTTATCACTTCAGGTGTGGAACTAATAAATTGGTAAAATTCAGAATATGCAAAACCAGGGTTCGAAAGCAATTGAGTCGGGGTTCTTTGCGTGGAAAAACGTGTCATGTCTCTAAAGAAAATATATTGGAGAATATAATTCCAGGTAAGAAAAGTTAAGTGAAAACTGTGTCATGAACTACATAAAACCTATGTACTGATGAAGGGGATGCCCTCTTTGACAAGAAATCAAAACATATCTAGATTGCAGTCACATTTATAAATTCAATGTTAGAATCCCAATAGTACATTTTGCCACATTTGCTATGTACATTTGTACCTGTAATAATGTCAGTAAAAGATAGCAAGTTCAATTGCTGACTGTATTATTCCAGCGAATAGGATAGAGAACTTAAGTTTCTCAATAAACAAAATAGGAAGAGGTACCTTTTTGCAATACTACCAAGAATAATATCCTATAGACCTGAATGAGCTGGGAATTACAAGAACAGAGTTTCAGTGTCAGGAAGAGGACCATACTATCACTATTATGTACGTACACGTGGGGCCATTTCGTTAAAGTTTAAGTAATTTGTTCTCATACTGGAAGTGGCACAACCAGATTCAAAAACAATCAAATGCTGAACTCATTGCGTCATCATGTTTGCCTTGGGGTAACCGCCTTATGACCAGGTGATAGGAGTGTTTGGCACGGAACGTATATCGGTCTGGTACCAGATACTTGTTAAACTGTCATAACGTAGAAATGGCCATTCATGCAACTTTATTCTGTTATAAGTGTTGTGTGTTATTTAAGTATTGACAAAAGAGCGTGTGTTTGCCGGCTCGGATTGATTTGGCGGCAGGCGTCTGTGGGGCCACGTGTTGTGTGCTTGTATCCGAAAATAGTTTGGGTGTGATCCCCCCCTCAAGCCAAAATTTTACTTTAATTAAATTTGTATCTTGGAGTTAAAGATTGCTAATGAAACATAGACGTGGCAATTGAAGCTAGAAAATAGTGAATAGCTCCTTATGAGGATATTAAAGCTTGTGGTCATGGACCATACATATCAGGTCCTGAAATTCATCACATGATGAAACAAAAAGGATGTCAGAATGACTTATGACCACTCTTAAGGTGTGTATTTCGATTTATGTCAATCATGTTTTAAACTTGATATGAGAGCCTGGCACGTACATACTCTCACCACCAAGTGTTGTGGGAAACAATCTTGCAGTTTTTATCGCAGAAGTGATCATGCATATTACAATGCCTTATTCCCAGCTGTACTACTATTGATTAAATGTATTCGAAAAGGACACAAAGATGAACGAAAGTCATGAAACAAAAGTTGTTTGACAGACTGTGCAGAACCATACCTGTAACTTGCCACATTTCTATTCAATTTACTGCATTATTAGCAAAAATAAAAAATCATTGGTATTCATCGACCTATTTGAAATGCAGGTAAACCGCTGCCGAACATGGCTGAGATTATTTCCACTAGTATTGTTTAAAATAATCTCAGCAATGTATGGTACCATGATGCATTGTATTGCACATAGGTTGCTGGATACCTATCACTTTGTTTTCTTTTTCAAACTTGGTAAATTGAATAGAAAGAAGGTCCAACAATAACTTATGGATCTTGGTTCTGCACCAAGATGTTGGGTCACAGCTTGCCAAGCAACATTTCTTTCACAACTTTTGTTCATTTTCGTTTCCTTTTTGAATAAATGATGAAATATACGGTCAAAGTTATTGAACTAGCAGTAGAAGTTTTATTTTATTTGTGAACAAGAAACGGGCAGTGATAACACCTGAAAGCTTTTCAACTTATGGACAATAACAATGACTCTGCACTTCTAGAGAAAAAAAAAAGAATCTGAAGTCCTTATACATACCGGGCAGATTTACTTATCAATAGTGCCATTATTTGCTGGAGTCATTGAATCATGGTGTACTTCCATTGGTCACTGATATTCAAGGGGAAAACAGAGATGACATTTACTTTCAAGAAAATGTGCACATACTGGACGTGAAAACAATATAGAACTGATTTTTATTATTTTAGAAAAATTAGACAAAATGAAAGGTGCATTTTGTGATTCCAGCACCTTCTGTTTTATTCATGGTTCACTAGATATCGTTGAGAAAAGCGTATTCACAAAAATTTGAGTTGATCCCAACCTTGCGGTTTAATGTTATGAACAAATGCTTGTTTCCCACGGTCCCATAGGTTACTATGCTGTAATTTCTGTAATTTGCAAATTTCTTACAGATACAACCGAATTTGCACGTCAGATTTGGTACATATGGATTACTAAGGCTAATGGTTTAGATGATATAAAAATCTCAAATTTTTTGAGGTAAGTGGGTGGGACGAGGTTTGTGGATAACGAAATGCCACTTTAAGGCATAACACATACTTTGTTGTAACAGACGAAAAACATTAGGGTAGGTAGGTCTGATTTGGTGACTAAGAAAGCTATGTGTGGGTTTAACTTATAATAATTAAGTTTAGTAATACATTAAATAGTTGGCTGGTATATTAATGGACTGAAAATATAGTGTATTTGGAAGTTGATTTGTTTGTGATTTAAAAAGTATCCAAATTAAAGGTGGGTGGCCTGATCATGGTCAGATTTTTCATGTGATGTTTTCCCCCTCACATAAAGCTTACCCCAAAACATCTTATTACAAATTTTGAGTTAAAGCGGTTCAGTCTTTTGGATAGTAGAAGCAAATAAGTGGATTAAAATAATCCCAATGGGCAATGTGTGTTAATTAATGTGGTCAAAATCTAACTTTGCTGGTGCAAAGTGGGGAGACTAGGTTGTTTATTGGGTCACCCACCTTGATGTGATTTTTGGTGCATTTTCTCTTAATTCTTCATAAAATGAAACCAAATTTTGGTGCTTTAAACAACCCATTATTTTTTTCTTTTAAAAATAAGGGGTGGTTAGGTTATGGGAAAAAAACATTTTTAGGGCTGAGGTTAGTTCAGAGAGTTTCAAAGTAACATCTTTCCCACTAAAAATGTATATATTTCTTTGCAAAAAAATGAATATTTCTATAATTATGTGAATAAAAATCCTGATATTACTATCCGAGTTTCATTGATTTCATTCATGCTGTGTTAATGATATTGTTACCCAGTTAGGGGCACTACCCAGTCCTTAACCTCAACTCCACCAGTCACCACATCAAACCCAAGATGTTTGTATCATTTTTTCATCACATCTGCAAAATATTTGATCTTTCTTCCATGACGACTCACCCATTGTGATGCCATATTGCAAGCTGAAATATACCAGTAGTCATTTGTACAGTAATCTTTGGACTATTGTAATACACACATTTACTGCCCAGATTAAAAGGCCATGGCCAAATCACTAATAGCCTCATCCCCAGAACCCTAGATTTTACATTGAAAACTTTATATACTTAAATTGGGTCATCCCCCTTTAAAGGTGCATTTGGTGATACTAGCACCTTTATTCTTGTTTTTGGTTCATGAGTTATCCTCAAGAAAAGGTTTTTCCAAAATTTCAGTTAATTCTGATGGTGCATTTTGATATGAGGGAATGTTCATATCATGCTGCCCCATAGGCCACTGTCCTGTAATTTGTCCATTTATGCACAGAACAAAATTGCGAAATTGAATTTCTTCTAGTGTAGATCAAATATGAACGTAAGATTCATGCTATACTTATGCCAACAGTTCAGATGATATAAAAATATTGTGTATCATGAAATGCCCCTTCAAAATTAAAAAAAAGATATGGAATTTTAGTATTTTGGTGATGGCCTTTCCTGTGGTGAGACATCTTCTAAAAGTGCAGCAAGAGATTTCACAGATCAGGTATCCCTTTCAAAAATAAGCCCCGATTTTGGCACTAATGTAAAGCTTTCCGTCTAAAATATCCCTGTATGAAAGGATTAAGCTGAGAAGTATTTCTTTGGTACAAAAATTATGAAATTTCCTATTGGAGCAAATATGAAATTTAGCATATCTATATTACTAAAAAAACCAACTTTGTGGGTTTGTTTGTTTGTTTGTTTGTCCGGCTATGCGTTTCGCCGTCCTTTAACATACGGGTATGAATTTTGGTATAGTGGTAGAGCTCGGACGTACAAGGTTTGTGGTCATGTTTTCGAGGGGTCATTTGGGGGTCAAAGGTCATCCAGGGGTCATTATTGGGTAACTTGGGCGTGCTTTGATGTATGGATATGAGTTTTGGTGTGGTGGTGGAGTTTCGCTGTACGAGTTTAGTGGTCATGTTTTCGAGAGGTCATTTGGGGGTCAAAGGTCATCCAGGGGTCATTATTGGGTAACTTGGGCGTGCTTTGATGTATGGATATGAGTTTTGGTA
>JAMKCH010003300.1:0-35845 GCA_023653785.1 Ophioderma brevispina
TGTGTCCTTCCCGGGACATTCTTGTTAAACCCAGGGGCGGTGTATTTGGAATCACAACATGCACTGAAAATAATAACAGAGATTATCTAGTTAAATATATACCGGCAAAAAAAATAATTATGGTAATTCCGAAAAATTCACCATTTACACTGGTGCCTAAGAACATAAAGGGTGAAACACATAACTTTCACCATTTTCACATAGACCATGGGACGTGGACCCCCAAATAACCAATGTATAAAACAAATTTGCAAGTTTCCCATTGGGGCCTAAGGGAAAACCAAGTGTTAAATTCATAATTAAAGTATTACGGAGCACATAGAACTGTCTGTTCCCGCACAGAAAACTGGCCACATTTATTAAAAATATATAAAAATGTCACCTCAATCTTTTTCCCAAATTCAGAGACCAATGGATAGTATAGACTTCAGATAACCATGAGCTAAAGAATTTACAAGTGGGCTGGGTATGTAGGGCCATTGTATAGCCAGGTGTTACCACCTCCACGATTCGGTTGAGGGAAAAAAAAACAGTCCTCTCTCACAATACAGACCCAGTGTACATTATGATATAGGTCGTTGACACTAAATTTTCTTCTGAAAACGCGGTAAATTGATAGAAATGAAGTTAAGCAAAAAGTTACAGATTTGGTCTGCACAAAGTTGTTAGGTCAAGCTTGCCCAGAAACATTCTCTAATGATGTTTGTTCATGTTTTCCTTTTAAATACATGATGAAAAAATATGGACAAAGTTATTGAACACGCACTATAGAAGCTCAAATTTTATTTATCTGTGAATGAGGTTAAGTATTTTCCTGAAAAGTACTCAGTCTAAAGTGGAGAGCGTAACAGCTGACATCTCTTCAGCTGATCGACAATATAACAATGGTCCTGCAATCCCAGATGAAGGTGCAATTGAAGAGTTTTTCTACACCGCATACCTAGCCGGTGATTGAATATCTGTAACTCCATTGTTTGCTGAAGTCTATGTGTATCCACTAGTCAATGATATTGGGAGGAAATGAATTGAAGTGACATTTTATTCTTTTTCAAGAAAAAGAAAAAACATAAAAACAATAAAACAAATACATAATTTTAATAATTAATTATGAATTTACACTTGGTTTCGACCCCCCCGAGTGAGACTACAAACAACAGCATAGAAGGACATGTTCCCATCGACAACATGGGCAATTCATGACGAGTTACAGCTGAACACAAATTTGTTTGATAATACAGAGGAGGAACTCGTGGCGGAACCAGTGAAACTTCATCCCCGTAACCAGACCAGAACATACCGCTCTGTTCTTTATGAAAATGTCTATGCATTAATTGCAGAGGGTGTAAGGGTGAATATGAGGGTACAAAGGCTTGAAGTTTACCTTAGCTCACCCCTTTCTGAGGGTTTCACCCCATATTGTTTTAAGCCACCCATGTAGAGACCCGGGAAACCCGTGAACTTACAGGGTGATAAACCATGTAAGAAGGGGTAAGCGGGGGAGAACTCAATGACAAACTCGTGAAGTACTAGTCCAGTATTGACCGAGAAACCAGTGAAACTGCCCCTGTGTGGGTAGAGAACCGTTCATAAGATTACGGAAATTACCCTTGTTTCTTGTTGCCAGGAGAGGGGTGATTCCCATTGTTCTACAGTCCGGATTCAGGACAGGTTTCAGACCGAGTCCTGTTTTTTGCATTGTGGTTACCGTAACCCATAAATGAAAATAATTAAAGGTCTTTAGAAACTGATAAAATGATCACGGGTTCATTTTCTGTTCTAAGAGCGCGGTGAATTTAGGTCGGAGTAGCGCGGTGGTTCTTCGTCGTTCAAACACTTGGTCCCGCGATTTTATGTGCGTTGTTCAAGCCAGCTCGGGCCTCGCGGGTTTTTCCCCGGGTAACCTCAGTTTCCTCCTGCTTCTAAATGGTCTTTCTTCCCTTGCGTGTATATGATAATAAAGTGAATTGAAAAAAAAGTATATTCGTGACCCGGATAGTGTTGATGTGTCGTTAACTTAATAATTACATCCTCTTCCTAATGAACATATATAATTACATATATATTAAACATGGCCGAGTTGTTTTTCACCAAATATGCGCAACTGTATTTAGGATTTAACAAATAAAATTTGGAAAAAAAATAATTTACATTAAAAAGGCCACGAAAACAACCAACATGTTGAGTCCACATGGACCCCCCCCATACACTTACAACAATTCTCTTCCTTATGAAGCCTGTGAATCACAACACAGCGGTTGTAATAAACATTTTTAAACAAAATACCAGCAATTCAGATTGGGTCAGTCCAGAGCTGAAGGGGAATGTTGACACCGCCCTGTAGTAGTAAGTGGTTTCTTTCTACCTGTCTCCCTTAACTTTTTACACGAAAAAAAAAATCTTTTCTACCTTGATCATCCTTCCAAATATTTAAAACTTCCACTTTGTGTGCATTGAACGTGTGAATACTTGTTTCATTGGGTTTTACCAGTGGCGTGAACCTGTGGGGGGGGGGGGGGGGGCGGGGGGCCCCGACACCAAAAAATTGGGAAGGGGAGCCAAAGTATGTGAAGGAAAAAAAGGGGGAAATATAGAAAGGAAGAGATAGAGAAAAAGAGAAAAAAAAACAAGAGGGAAAGAGAGAACGAAAGGGGGAAAACGATAAAAACGCATAAAAGGAAAGAGGAAAAGAGACGAAGAAAGGAAGAAAGGGAATAAGAGGGAAAGAGGGAAGAAGAGGAAAAAGAAAGAGCGGAAGGGAAGATGGAAGAATAGAAACGGAAGGGTGAAGGTTTCTGATTGGCCTTAATCCCCCCGCAGCTCTTCAGAATTTTGAAACGACTTGAAAAAAATTGGGTCTATAGGAGAGCGCTGCGAGACAGAAAAAAATTGACGTCTGAAAAATCGGGGAAAATTAGCTCTATTACGAGTAACATGTCTGTATAGATAAAGAGGTAACCCGTTTGTCCATTTTTATGGGGATAACAAAAGTAAGGATGTCATAAAAGAACTGGACAAACCCAATAAACTCGATTTCTTTTAAGGCTTCTAAAACATTGAATGTAGGCCAACGCAATGCGTCGATTAAATATGCTGTTAGGATATTAGACTTGTTAAGATTAGACTTACAGATACGACCGAACTTGCAAGTAAGACTAGGTACACATGCATTACTATAAGGCTAACAATTCAGATGATATGAAAATCTCTATTTTTTTAGACAAGTCGGGGGACCAGGTTGTGGATCACGAGATGCCCTTTTATTACAAAAATAGATACAGACGGAAAGAGTAATAGATAACACTAACCATATTTGTCAACAAACAATAATCTCATTTTGCCCCTCTCTCCACCACATATTGTAGATGGCAATTGTAATGTTGTTAATAGATAGTTGGTCGGCGTGGCGGGAGGATGATTATAATTTATTAATCCCTACAATTCTAAGTCCATAAACCATTAGAGCATTATTTTCAAGTGTTTTTTCTTTGTTTTCGCGTAAAATTATATTCGCGAATGCACGCTTACCTCAAATATGAATATATATGAGTATATAGATTGCGCTCTTTTCCAGATTTTCGGTATCACCTATATTTTACAAGTTCTGTAATACGATCAAGTCTACATGTGGTGATGTTCTTCATGCTGCAGAATGCACCCGATATTCAAAACACTTCAGGATCACTTTACATGAGATTGTCCGTTGATGAAACGTAGAATAAAAACGTGGGCTTCCAAACGATAGCCAAACAAAAAATCAAGTATGTGATTGATTTCTAAAGGGGCTAGATATTTGAGTAATGGTTGTTAATGTCCTTATAATGTTCTCCAAAGGTAACTGACACTAAATCGGAGAAACTCTATTAAAATTTAAAGCATGATATTTTAAAGTTTACTTTGAAGTTGTGCCACACACACATGCATTTTCAGTGGATGATTTCGGGTACCACGAGAGGCCAAGTTAATGTGTGATTGCTGTCTTTTTGTATAAAACAACCAAGCGCATATCTAAAAGAATCTCCCGCCGTATGAACTCACTATCCTATGATTTGGTAGTCATGGAACCAGTGTGAACCAACCATTGCTGGTAATCACTATAATCTTTTGGAGGTTTTCGAGATATGGAGGTGACAATATCTGCTCATTAAAGGTGCATTTCGTGATTTCATCACCTTCTGTTTTATTCATTGTTCACTGGATATCCTTGAGAAAAGCTTATTCTCAAAATTGATCCCGGTCTTGCGGTTTTGTGTTACGCGCAATTGCTTGTTTCCCACGGTTTCATAGGCCACTGTGCTGTAATATCTGTTCGTTTACGAAAATACCAAATTGTGAATTTCTTACAGACACGACCGAACTTGCAAGTAAGATTAGGTACACATGCATTATTAAGGATAACAATTGAGATGATATGAAAAATCTCTATTTTTAGACCATTCGGGGGACCAGGTTGTGGAACTCGAGATGCCCCTTTAATACAAAAATAGATACAGACGGAAAGAGTAATACAATCACTCTAACCATATTTATCAACTAATAATAACCTCCTTTTGCCCCTCTTTCCACCACAACATGTTGAAGATGGCAATTGTAATGTTGTTAATGGATAGTTGGTCGGCGTGGCTGGCGGATGATTATAATTTATCAATCCCTGCCATTCTAAGTCGATAGCCAATGAACTTTGTACTTGATATGGTTATTGAAGCATGGCGAGCTCTATCACCTTACGTGGTAATAAGTATATTACACTTGAGACCCAATCCAAATCGAAATCCGTTAATCCCCATTATGTGTTCGATTTGAAATCAGTTCGGATATGTCGTTACAGAATTGAGCAAAGGTGCTGTGGTCACCACGTTGCTAATTTTCCAAACCCTTCTGTAGGCAATTTTCATGCACACTCATGCTTATCGAGTTGTGTTAAGAGTAGTTCTCCCGTCACAATATCAAGGTAGTGTTATTGAATAGTCCTTTTTTTTTTTTTTTTTTTTTCCGATATATATAAATCCGACTATGTTAAATCAAGGTCTGTACATGACCCTCTTCCCAAAGTGCTATTATTTTTTTCCAAAAGACACCGTATATTATGTCTAAACAGTACAAAATTTACCTTTTCCCTACAGATTCAAAAACCGATGTACGATGACGATAATCGGTTTTTTTTTCCAATGTAGGGATACGTACGTCATTTTTACCTGAATGGGTCCCCCGAAGCAAAATAATAAACCAATCAATGCCGTGACGTCATCAAATCTTTATTTTTTCCAAAAATTGGCTGTTATTCCCATAATAAAATTCCTTTTTAAGATTCAACATCTCCATATTGTTCTTTAATAATTAATATTCAATTGTCCCCGCATGAATGTGAAAAAGATGGGTCCATAAGTCTACAAACTGAAAACATAGTCAGCCGGCTAAATACCCTTACCGTGGACTGAATGAGCAGACGGATCCCCGTGTCAGTTGTAGCAGGCTTACAGCCACTTGCGCGCGGCTGCGGGGGTTATGCGTCGAGTTGTGTTAAGAGTAGTTCTCCCGTCACAATATCAAGGTAGTGTTATTGAATAGTCCTGCACTTATCTGCTTATGTTTAAAAATGGCTTTAACTGACGTATGTTGAAGGATAACGTTTAGATATTACCTTAATGACTGAAAACATTATTGATTCCATATGATTGTCCCATTAAGGGTAGATGTTTCATATAGAAGTCACCTGGATGCAAATGAGGCAATTTTCATTTGCATGGCATGTCCTTACGATGTTCTCCACAGGTAACCGACACTAAGCCGGAAAATTTAAAGCGTGTCATTTTAACGTTTACTTTGAAGTATGGCATTGTTCAGTAGGGCTTGACGGAATGAATTGCAATACCGCATTTGCATCCATGGGACTTCTATATGAAACGTCTACCCTATTGGGAGTACTGTATCTGATGTCAAGGCTCCAGGAATTATTTTCATTTTGACCAACTTTTGTAAAAAAAGGCACATTAGTACTGCCAAACCACAGACCAGACTCGGATTACACGGAGAATCTATGAATAGAAAATTAAACCTTTAGGTATGACGTAGCCTTTTATCAAGGCTTTGATTATTTATTCAATTTGTGTGAGTCCGCCCCTTTCTGGACCGCTCAAAGCTGAGTCGTAATCAAAGCCTTTTCGCAAATATTTCCTTTTCTTTGTTACTCATTGTTTTTCGGGATATTTCTTCCGAAACTATAGCGATCGTTGATTGGTCAATGATGATGTCATCGTTCGCTTAAAATAGTTCCCAGAATACGAGTTTATTGGAACTGATCAATAACCATTCAATTATTGAGTTTTGGTAACGGATTCAAAACAAAGCGATACAGCCATGACAGCGAGGATCCCTGATACCGCAAGCTGGGAATGTAAAATGGCGAACACTTTATTGCTGGTGTGAAAACGGCCCGGTGAAAATCATGTTGGAATTGTTATGCATCGTTTACTCACTGTGTACAATCCCGGTGACGGTGTAGGATTATTCGAGCCAGCAGCAGTCTGTGCTGAGTCCCGGTCATGCGGTGCTGAGTATATGAGATGAGCGTATTTGAAGCTACGGCTACGTGTACTGATGTGATACGTTTACTATAAATGTGAATTTCAGTCATTGTAGTGAATGTATTGTAGTACACGTAGTTTCATTGCATCCTTCAGCCATGGTTCCCGGCATGGTTCGGCCGAGAGTTTAGCCTTAATTGTGCAGTATGTTGGAGGTGCCTTGTCAATTTGTCATGGTAAGTTGCCGAGGTAAGTTCTTGTCTAGACTAGGAGGTGCGTGTCCCCTAAATTCTCGGCGTGAATTTGTGAACTATATAGACTTCATTTCTGGCTTGAATTTTGGGATGTTCGCCACACGCCACATTTGCGTGGCATGATGATACATGGGTCAGGATATCTCATTTTAATTTAATGTTCAAAATCACTTGTTATGTCTGTGAGTGGCAATTTTGACTGGTCACTGCAGTACGAATATTTGATAAAATGACTGACGTATGCCCTAGTCTAGTCTCATATTCAGTGTGTTTGTGCCTGGAAGGTGGGAATAACTTTTACTGGGGACTTTTATTTTTGCAGAGCTGGGCTACAACTAGCCCATTTGCCATCTCACATACCGTACGGACTCATTCGCAATCGCAGAGCTTCGTCGAGTGAACTATTTTGCTTTGAATTGTATGCTAATTAGGCCGTGCAAAAATCGATATGGTAATTTGACGGGCGACGTCATCGATAGTAGCAAGTATCTGAAAACGTTGTCATCGATGAAATTGGGCGGTGCTTACGATGACGACATACTTTGATTGACACATTATGCTTGCACAGGGAAATACCAATTTGCGCAAAGACGCCTCGCTCCCGGGCTCGCTCCGCTCGGCCTCACGCCTCCGGCGTTCGACACGCACCTTCGGCGCTCTCGCGGTTGGTGGATAAAAATGCGAGGCGTCCTTGACAAAGACTAGGTATGACGGTAATCAACGTTTAATATATCTCGGTATAAATGGCGTCAGTAGCACTTGCGTTATGAAAATATCATCAAACTTGTACGTTATAATTACAACCTTGAGGGGGTTAATTAAAAGGTTTTCCAGGCAATAAAAGTCACTACATAATAGCTTTGTATTAATTTCTTGAGCATATTTAAATACCTGAAAGCAATTTTCTCAAGCCCATGCACCAACTAAAGTGTAGGGAAGTGGACATGAACGAAGAAGCAAGTAGGTACAATTGTCTAGTGTTAATGGATGTCACAAGAACAGAATACGATGTATTTATCCAGAGTTCGTAAGAGTATGTAGACATGAAGTAATTGATATACAAGTGTTATTTGATAGATATATTATTGAGAATTATCACGATGTGTAATAAAATAATGCGATATTGCGAAAGTTTGAAGAATCTTTAAGATTAAGCGAAAATCAACTTTTTGACTTTTGAGAACGCAGTCAATATTTGTTGCCTGTGGGGAGTGTGGGCTATTAATTAGGGTATCTCGAGGTCCTACGTTCAATTAGCATTGCAGTGACGGACTCCGATGCAAATTCCCGAGTGGCGAGTCCAAATCGACAGATTGACCCGTCATGAAGTGATAAAGGAAGGGGGTCCGGATCCCTTGTAGCCCATGAAAATCATAGATATATTGTATCGGTAAGGGTAGAGTGCAAACCCCTGGCTGTCCAAAGCCGTCCCTGTATCTTGGTTGTCATTGACAAACAGTTTTTGAATTGAAATTGAGCAGTCAGTCAACCCTTTGGAATTATACCTTCGACTTTGAATAGTATACAATTTACTGATCTTGAAAAATCTTTTTGTTATTTGGGATGTAGAAAGTTATTTCTTCTTTCCAGACAAGGTTTCAGGATAATCCTTCAGTAAATAAAAAATATCAATTGTGAGAATTTTATTCGTTTGGCACCTTTTAGGTGCAATTGTATGTCATTAGCATTACGATCATTTCACCATGGTTCGAAACTGCAAAGTGTGACCCACATTTTATCCCCGTCATTTGGTTCATATTGGATATTTTTTTACTAAAAAAATGGTAATTTGCCTAGGTTTTGGACCATTTTAAACCAAACCACGATGCTTTCTTAAATGTTTCAAGCTGCTAAGTAATTGTATTCCAATTATGAGACATGTTAATAGCTTGCCTCGATTAGGTGTCCTTTTCTGGGCATGTATGAAACGGTCTATATCCCTAACGTTCTTTAAGATGCAATTAGAAAAAAATAACGGCAGAGACCGGAATCCCAGCAGCCAGTATTCTACCGTTAAAATACTGTGCATCGTAGAAAGTAAATTTACTGTATTTAAGAGAGTCTTGAGCATTTAAACTTTAACACAAAATATGTGTTTTCTTCATCGATAAAACATCAAAACTTTTCTTCAATCATAACGGCAAAGTCATCGTCACTGTTGCTGCTTTTTAATGGTAGAATACCGGCTGCTGGGATTCCGGTATTTCATGTTTTTTACCGTTAAATAACAGAAATTTTAAACAAAAATCGTCTTTGGGACCCCCTGATTTACCGGAAGTAGTATCAATTTTTATATCAGATGATATTGAAATTTGAGCTGTCAAATCCATTCCATTCGCAAGATATAAACAAAAACCAGCGTTTTAACTCTTAACTATCAATACTAACACAGTATTGAATAGGGCTTTGCAATATGCATAATTGTTTCTAGCGTCAAAACCGCAAGTTGTTTCCCACAATACTTGATGGGGCTTATGTGCAAGTGGCAGGCTACCATGTCAAGTAGCGAACACAATAGACATACATCGGAACAAGTACCCTTAACTGCATTGAAATGCACTTTTGAAAAAAAAAATCACTGAGAGGACCCTTGCGCCTTGGTTTGGGGATAATTGGCTCTAGATCTAACAAGAAAATAACGCTAGCTCCTTTTATGCCGTGATCACCAGATTTTCCTCTAAGGATGTTAGGGATATAAAAAGAAAAGAAGTTATCAAAGTCGCATATAATTATTATTAAAAATGGAGAAATGTAAAAAAAATATGTAAGTATGTATAAAGGAGATATTGAACGGATGAATAAACAGCTGTGAGTTTAAACTACGCCACTACGCATAATCAAAGTGGTCATTACTCTTTAGAGCAAATTCCGATTCGCCACTGTATAGGTATCAAATTGTTCGAAACGAATGTCGACGTCATATCTGGAAGATTGTATTTTCCTGAAATTGTACCGTCTTTGTGATGTCGCAAAGATCAGAGGGGTGGTTTTATTTAATTATTTGGTATCTAGAGCAAGAAAAGTCTCATGGCAATACGTTGACAGCAAATAAAGTAAAATAATATGGGTTAAAACCAGTCGAATACAGGTACTAGAGAAATACTTCAATAGTCAATCAATAACTTCCAATTTTAAGTACATGTTTCCCGTCATCTTACAAATGTTACCAATGCATATCGTTTGTTATACATGTTTGGAATAAAATAAACGGCAAATATACGCCAATTAAAGCCATTATTAAACGTAAGTGCAGGACTATTCAGTAACGCTCTCTTGATATTGTGACGGGAGAATTACTCTTAACGCAACTCGCTAAGCATGAGTGTATATTGCGTAAAGAAATAGTTTGAAATTTCAGCACATTTGCCCAGACCAGATTCATATCAATTCTGTGACGACATATCCAGATTGATTAATCCCCAAACACGATTTCGTAGAAACATAATTTCGATTTGGTTTGAGTCTCGAATGTAATATACTTTGTATTATTAGCAAGTAATGTGACAAAGCTCCTTATGCTTTAATCACCTTAGCAAGTAAGATCATTGGCTATCGACTTAGAATGGTAGGGATTAATAAAATTATAATCTCCTCGCCCCGCCGACCAATTATCCATTTACAACATTACAATTTCCTCCATGACATGTTTGTGGACGGAGAGCCAAAAGGAGAGTAGTGTTAGTTGACAAATATGGTTAGAGTGATTTTTCTACTGCTCTCAGTATTTGTTTTTGTGTTGTGAACAGATTCCCCTCTATATCTCGAAAACCTCCAACACATAGTGAATACCAACAATGGTTCACACACGGTTCCACTGACCTACAAATCATAGTATCGTGCGTCATACGCGGGAGATTCTTTTAGCTAATGCTTGCTTGTTTTATACAAATACAGCAATCACACATTAACTTGGCCTCTCGTAGTACCCAAAATCATCCAATGAAAATGCATGTGTGTGTGGTACAACTTCAAAGTTAACTTTAAAATGTCACGCTTTAAATTCTCCGGCTTAGTGTCGGTTACCTGTGAAGAACATTATAAGGACATTTAACAACCATTACTCAAATGTCTCGCCCCTTTCGAAATCAATCACATACTTGAGTTTTGTTTGGCTATCGTTTAGAAGTCCACGTTTTTATTCTACGTTTCTTAAACGGGCAATCTCGTGTAAAGTGATCCTGAAGTGTTTTGAATATCGGAAGAACTTGAAGAACATCACAACATGTGGACTTGATCGTATTAACGATTGTAGAATATAGGTGATACCGAAAAGTTGGAAAAGAAAGGACAGGAAGAAGAAAGAAAGAGGTTCAGCAGAAAACGTTTTTAATTATTATAAGGGTTGTAAACGTTTGTAAAATACTATGTTCGTTTTTTTTTTACAAAATGCGACAAATGAAGACGATGCAGGTGGTGGGACGAAGAAGTCAACAATTTAGAGGATTGTAATAATGTTTGAATGAATTTATTATATTTAACTGAAAGTACTAAACAATATATATATATATATATGATATTATATTCTTAGATATTATATATGATGATATATATATATAATATATATATATATATATATATATTATATATATAGATAAATTAATATATATCTCTATATATAAATTTCGCCCTAGCGTAGGATTATAGTGATATATATATCTTATATATATTATTATATATATATATAATATATATATATATAGATTGTTACGCCATCAAATGAAAAGAGATTAATAGGTAGGTGATATGTATGAAACACGTTATAGTGAGCATTTCTTCGTTGATATGACGTCAGTAGAGGAAAATCTGATAATCACCGAAAAAAGGGAGGTTAGCGTTATTTTTCTTTGTTAGAGCTAGAGCGAAATTTCCCCTAAAACAAAGCAGGAGTCCGCTCCTGATGATTTTGAGAAGTGCGTTAAAGCAGTTAGGAATATAGAAGGAAAGAGATAAAAGTCCAGCCTTAAGGAGTATGGTTTAAATATCAAAAAGTTACTGAAAACAATCTGGCTTTTGACCACTCAAAAATTTGTTGTTGATATCAAAATATCGTGAGCTTTTATAGACATTCACCGTATCTGGAGATTTCTATCTCAATATTCAAAGCAGACCCAAATATCGATCTGGAGCTAATGGAATTTATCTCTAGATGACCGCCCTTACCCGGGGAGGAGGAGGGGATAGGAATATATAGCAGATTATGGATTGCACATTGTGGTACAGGAGGAGGCTAAATCAACAACAACAACCAAGGTGGTGGGGGTGGTGGTGTGGTGGTGGTGGTCGTGGTCGTGGTGGTTGGTGGTTGGGGTGGTGGTGGTCGGTGGTGGTTGGTGGTGGTTTTACCGCCTAAACTGAGGGTGCGGGAACCTGTAAAGTGAGTGATTTTTAAAGCTTCGTAAATAATAAATGTAGAAAAAAAAACATTCATGCGATAAGGAAGTCTTGACCAGAATAATTAAGTTGGTTACGTTCACTGTAATGGTAATAAAAAAAAATTAGGCCTAAAACCACGTCAGTGTTCGTAAAGTTAACAAGCCTAAGGTGTCGGATAATTTCTCCTTCGCATGCGAGGGTATGCAGAAAGTGCTAATATGAAGAATTCTCTCATTTTTATTCAGTAAAATAGTGGATCCTTTAAGATCTGTTGACCGACGTACGAGAATATCATGGTACAATGAAGGTGGGGGAGATGAGAATGAGAAAATAGCGCTTTCTTCACACAAAGATCACATAATGGCGCCCGCACCCCTTAGCGGCAAGTGCCTTTGCCTAAAATTAGGAGAATGATACATGAAACTGTCGACTCATATTACTCTTCGTGTAATTGTAAAAAGAGGTTGTGGTTTATATAATACTGATTTTACGATATTAATCTTTCTCTGTACAAGTTCGCATAAAACGGGGAAAATTGTAACTCTTTTACACATTACAGTATTGCAGACCCCCGTTTAATACTTCGCAGAAAAGTACCATTTTTTTATATTGCAGTGGATTTTTTGTTACCAACGTCTTGTGAAATTGTCTACTTAGAATACTAACACTTGAAATAAGTTATGAGAATCAATATGTTCTTCTTCAGCATTGGCTATTTTCAATACGATACGATGTTCTAAAACGAGTGTTACGTATAAATGTTCGACAACAGGTTGGTTTAGTTGTGCAGTGAGTTCGTCCATAGCTGGGAATGTCTTATAGCTTCAGTGCAGGCATTCATCAGATCGACAAGTCCTTTGAACAGGTAAAGTCAGATTATAATCATGTATATCAAGAATACTTGATAGAGACATCCTCATAAGCAAATCTTGCTGGCCTAGATGCTTAACTGGTTGCAGTGCAGTCCAGGTGCAATATAGATATATATATAGATTATAGATATATATAATATATATATTATATATATCTATATATTATAAGATTATATATATATATACAAAATTTACAGGACTAAAAGATGAAAAGAAAAACAAAAGGTGCGCCTAAAAACCGGATGTCTGTATTAAAACCCAGAGCTGGAAACAGTAGGTGGCAGATACACCATGTAGAATCTGTAGAACATGGTAGCCATGAGCGAGATTTCTTCTGTTTTCAAGAGTGTCCCACTGCAGAAAATTGAGCCTCTTCTCATGTAGTCAACTACTGTGAATCTGGCTGATTGGCGTTGGATATTCTCAATTTTGGTTTGTCTTTTTGGGTATGGGTTCAACACAGAAGAGGCATATTCAACCTGTGGTCTTACAAGGCTTCGATATGCTTTTTCCTTGACAGAGGCTTCACATGGTCCAAGATTTCGGCGGATCAATTCAAGTGTTTTGGATGCCTTGTAGATCACACTATCATCAACGAATAGTCTGACTGTATCAGTGATGTCGTTAATGAATAGAAGAAAGAGAACGGGCCCCAGTACTGATCCCTGAGGAACCCCGGATACCACTTAGATTATGTGCCGTCGACAACAACGCACAACGAACGATTGGTTAAGAAATTCTTAATCCAGTCATGTGTTTTACCATCAGAAAAAAGGAAACTCAAAAGACGCCCCTATATTGTAAACGTTTAGAGTGCAGCATATTAACCAATGATATAAAAGTGTCATTAATAAACTTCATTTTAATAAAGAATGATCCTATTCCCTTGGGTACTTAAAAAGTTAAGCGCTGTTGAACACAGAGATGTTTTTACACGGCATCTACATTACAGGATGGCTTTAGATTGAGCATTACGAACTTTTCAACCGTTCACTCGATAAGAAATGCCAATAAACAGTGAATGAATCACACCACCAAGATCAAAAAGTTACCCCATGCCAACACATGTCAATTCCACAGCTAAAACACCATTTTACTTAGTTTACTTTTTACTAACCTTTATGCAAACTAAGAAAACATGTTGATTTGACAAAAGCTAACAACTTTACGAATAAAGAAACCAATAGCAGTGCTTGCACAAACTCTTCCATTTTCCCTCTCTTTTCTTCTCTTATTTTCATTCCATGTATTATACCCGCATTTTGTTATGATATTTTCGTTATCGTCATATCACGTACAGGTTGCATACATGGTAGTTATGGTAGTCCCGTGCAAGTTCTGTAATGTGATCAATGATCATATATTTGTTATGTTCTTTAAGCTGGAGGAATGCACCTAATAGTCAAACACTTCAGGATCACTTTACGTGAGTTTATCCGCTAAAGAATGCAGAATATAAGTGTAAACTCCTAGATAAAGACCAAACAAAATTCAAGTACATGATTGATTTCTATGAGGGCGAGATATTCAAATAAGGGTAGTTAACTGTCCTTACAATGTTCTCTAAAGTTAGCGGACATCAACCTGCAAAGCATTAAACGCGATATTTAAAGTATACTTTTTGTCATATAAACGCATTTTGTTGGGTAATAAAATGTATCAAATACTATATTAATAAAGATATATGAGATTGTTTTGTTTCAACAAAACAAGCAAGTAATACAGAAATGAATATCGCTCGATACTTAATTTGAATTGCAACCTAAGGGCAACGGAGTAAATGCAACTTGTGTTATCTGCTTTTCAATTCCAAGATTGGGAATTACCCAAAATGCCAAAGGAAGAAGAACTTAGACACCATAGCTGACTTACCACCTTTCTGCCATCACCTTATTAATGCTCGATTCTTTTTTTAACGGACTAAGGCGAAGGCCGGGCATACCGGTGTAGAAGTAACCATTGTCCTGTGTACTCATAGTCCCGGGAACAAGGTGACAATAGTGCCACGATTCAGTTGACCTCTTTACGCAACATTAGTTTCACAACGCTTTATTCCGCTTATAACGTCTACGGACCCCGGCTTGGGCTCTACCGACTATAAATCTTTCACAAACCTCCGATACCAAAAAACAAAAGCCAAATGTATAAAAATAAGTAATATAATACAAAAAGCAAACTGCGAGCAGACGTTATCACTTTTGATGGGAACAGCCATTAATGATCCACCTCGTTCTTTCACAGTGTATCATTATGATTATAATGGATTCTGAAAGTCGTTCTCGCGATCTTTAAAGGTATTTAGGCGGGATTCCCAGTTTTCACGAGGAAAGTATTGCAAGTTTGATGAACGATTAACTTGCCACGGGTTATAAAATTTGTTCCGTGCGTGAGTCTTGTATATCTTAAAATAACCCTGACTTTCCTTCCGTTGAGCGTACTTAAGTAACCACCTCACACTCAATGTCAATCCCGTAATTGATACCAAATGCCGCTATTGTTCAATTCTCCAGATGAACCAATTAAATCGATGGCTCATAAATTTTGAAGTGGGGCGATGAAAAATTCTGTTACAAATTGAATAAAGTAGCGCTGACACATACGGCGGCCCCGGGGTCCACGAGTGATCCAGACCATAATACGATATTACGTTCTATCCATACTGCTAAAGTTGGCTATAAAATTATCTCCCGTGCGGCTTATAATGTTCGTGTGAGGGACTTGTTTAATCTACAAATTTGAATAGTGCGTGCCGGCTAAGATATTTTTTTTTTGCGTGCGACATGTTTCCATCGAGAGGCTTTCCTCCGAGCTAGGACTTTCCTCCTTGAAACTGGGCCAATCTCCCCTTACAACATCCAGACCGCTTTTAGGCTACAGCAAGCTCGATGGTTATCTCAATAGACCTACTTTATCTTGTTCTAAACAAGCACGGTGGGAAAAATACGTCATACATCGTTTAAACTCGTAAGTGCCTAAGTGTTGTTCACTCACTTTGGTGCGAAAGGGGGGCGGGTTCCGATCCAGACACCCCCCCCCCCCCAGAAACCACTTTCCCAAGGAATTTCAAATAAACTCTACCACCTTTGATGGGTTCGCAAGACATGCCAAATGCAGTATAATTGAGTTCCAGTTTATCGTCCGGAAATTAGGGTCCAAATCATTGTTTTTCGAACACTTCGTCAAAATCGCTCAAAATGTAACATGTTTTCACGACCCTGCTTCCACAGCATTCTTTGCAAATTTTTATGTTTATATCTGCTCTAGAAGGACTAATTTACATATATTTAGCACCATCATTACCATTTTCTACATTCTTGTATTTTTTGTGGGGGCAGTGAATACGACATGTATTTTCCATAGGTTTATACAGCAATGGCGCGCAGTCGCTCGATGATGAAATTGCTTCTTTTCAGCACATAAAGGGTTAATTATTTTTTCTGATTATATAATTAATTTTGTTTCATGCATATGAACATACATAAGCAGATAAATATATCTGGCACAGGGTTTGCTATTTTTTTTAATTTTTAAAATCACACTCCCGTTGGTGCCTAAGAGAGATTCCTAGGGACCCAAGCCAATTATTTCATTAACGGACGAGAAATTTTAATTATTTTTGATTGATAAGTTACACAATTACAGAAAATTACAGTTCAGAAAAATATTTTTCACGAGTGAGAAATCGCCGAAAAACAAATATTGGGTACTATGGAACCCCCCCCCCCTTAGGCACTTAAGCGTTAATCATCGAACGATTTTGGCGTGCAAGTTGAAATATTAGATCTCTCTTTTTTCCGCCTACTCTATAAATGCAAAAGAGTGCATTTCACTCTTTTAGAGTGACTACAGGGCCCACTCTGAATAGAGTGAAAATTCACACCTTTCAAAGAATACTGTTTTGGTCAAATTTACTCTTGATAATTTATCAAATGATAATATGATATCATTTTGTCAATTATCAAGATAAAATTTGACCCAAAAAGTATTCTGATAAAGGTATGAAATTTCACTCTTTTTGGACTGGGCCCTGTAGTCACTCTAAAAGAGTGAAAATTCACTCTTTTGCATTTAGAGAGTAGCCACCGTTCTGGTCAAGCACAGTACCTTTAACCCCAATATATGTCCATTTATGAACGTGAAACAGTACTTGCATAAGGTGAAAGTCACAAAACGCATTAGCATTATAACAATAAAGTGATTTTACTTAACTTAATCCCTGCTCAATATCGACTAATGATTATTTGTTTAGCCAGCCCCCCAAAAAAATAACATTAATTTCTATGACATTTCCAGGACCGGTGTGAAAGCAACTATAGTCCGGCGGAAGCCAGAGCCTGAGCTAATGTTGCGTGAAGAGTCAAGTGAATCGAGTGTTCTATTCTTTACCATTGCATTAGTACTCTGATTTGTACTCTATAATTACTTCTACACTACACCGGGACTTGAACGCATGACCTCCTAAACATTGTTGTTGAAAGGGATCTTTTAATATTTTATAACGTAAGTTACAAAAGGTGTTAAAGCCAAAGTGGTAATAACTATTCCATGGCTTGATTAATACACTGTCTAAACAGTACCCTAAGACAGAAAATATCTTTAAACATTCATCACCATTAATGCTGGTAGAAGTTTGTATTTTACCGTATTATCCTTAAGTATCCCTTAAACCTTCAAACCTACCGACAAAAAAAATCACGGAGCGGACCCTTGCCTTGGGTTACTGGGAAATTGTTCTTAGATCTGACAACAAAAATAACCGCTATACTTTTTGCTGTGATTGTCAGATTTTGCTCTAGGGTCGTTAGGGATATAAGAAGAAACCTAGCATATATAATAACCTTCGCTTGTATTGTGTAGGAGGTTCATATATTAAATAGCATGGTAAGCATCAGATGACTTGAATCTTACTCATTAAACAACGTTTGCGCGTCAACTTCAACATTTCCAAGGAATAGAATAGAAATATAAATAGAGTAATGCAATCGAGGTCCAATCCCAATTGAAATTTGTTATGCACTAAACACGATAAACGAGAAATTTATTTGTATACATCGTCACAGCACTGAAATGTATCTGATTCGTGCAAAGGTAACGTGTCACAAGGGGGGTTAAAATTGCATAACCGTTGTTATGCAATTTACGTGCACACTCATGCCTAAAGGATTGCCTTGCGAGTGATTCTCCCGTTACTTTTTTTCTTTGATTAAAGTAAAGTTGCATTGGTGATTTTAATAAAACATCCACCGTGTTCTCAAATAAACATAAGTAAAGATCGTTAAGATCTTTGTAGAATTTTGAAGAACTTTTAAAAATTGTTTCCAACTGGGCACCTACAAAATCATATCCTGTATCATCGATAAGACTTTGTCCAGTATAATACCCAAAATTGTCTTTCTTTTTGGCTATAAGTTGTATTGTTCAAACATTACCCTTAACAAACCAGGCCAGGCCTCAGGTTACATAGATGGTCAGTGTTAGATAATCAAATTTACCGTCAGTTGTGGTATAAACAGATTATTAACAATAAGTGTCTACAGTGTCCTAGATCCCAATTGGTTTTCCCATTTTTGTTTTACCGAAATAATCTTTTTGTTTTTGTCAGGCTTTTGTTGTGCTTTTTTGGGAGAAAAAAAAAAAAAAAAAAAAAGATATTTGTAGTTTGTTCTCATCCATCTACAGCTCATGTTCCTCACCTTGTCTTTCTATCGCTGACATTAGGTGATTACTTACAGATACCTATTTTCTTGAAAACCACATCCATCTTTTTCATGGGGCCTAAGTCGACTCAATCAGACTGCTGCTAAAGAATTCGCCTCAAACTATTCCAATTTCAATTTCAGTGCAAAGCTAAGTACATTAAACAATATGTCGAATCAAGCCAAATATCAGACAAGATATTCTTTTAGACTCCAATTCTCTTACACCTCACAAAAAATTAAAATGTCGCCGCCTTCTTCTCTTCGTGTTAACTTAATACCAATAGGCCTAGACTTAAAATTGAACGGGATATATAAGGTGCTTTCTCAAATAACTCCACTAAGAAGCTTTAAAAATGTGCTGAAACCGTTCTAATTAATAGAACAGAAAAAAAAAAAAAAAATTTGGGGGAAGTTGTATATCGGCGCGGGCGGGAAAAAACCTCATATGTAACTCCAGAGGTCAAAAATACAAAAAACCTCATATGTAAAAAGTGGTCCCCAGTGCTAAAAGCCTCATATGTGCATTTTGGTCACATCGGGTTCTAGCTTGAATTTATGCCAAATATGATAGTAAATCATATGCCACGTTATTTCGATAGCTGGAGCAAATAATTACCTAAATATATTTAGAAAGGAAAACCTTTCTATTGCATGGCATTACAGCAAAAATTATTAAGTTTTTGGTGTCTCTTGAAAATGTGACAATGAGGTTTTGTCATGTTACCGTTTTACTACATGTGAGGTTTTGCTTTTAGAGGTCAAAATGCACATATGAGGTTTTGCCGCCCAGCGACGTATGTAGCTGATCTAAATATAAAGTCAACAATCACGTGTTTAACCACAGGCATCGTATAAAGCAGCAACTGTCGTAGTCATCTGTTAAAAACTGTTTGCAATTCAGAATGTTTTGGCTGGTATAAATTGCTACTCAGAGCAATAACAATATCCACACCCATTATTCACTTATAGAGCGTTTAAGTTATGTATCTATGATGTGCTCCTTTTGGTGCTCATGTTTCAATATCTTATCTTAAAGGGGCATTCGTGATCCACAGCCTCGTCCCCCCGACTTACCTAGACAATTGTGAGATTTTTATATCATTATGAACCATTAGCCTAGTAATCCACGTGTGCCCAATCTTACTTGCAATTCGGTAGCTTCGCATCTGTAAGAAAGCGGAATTTTGTATTTTGTCCGTAAACGGGCAAATGAAAATTTCAGCACAGTAGCCTATGGGAGTGGGAAACGGGCAATGGCCTACACAAAAATGCAAGATCAGGATCAGCTCAAATTTTGAGAAATAAGAATTTTTTCAAAGATATCTAGTGATCACTGATAAAACAGGAGGTGCTGAAATTACGAAAAGCACTTTATTAATCTATTCCTAGTTAGTGTGTCCTAATGAAGGTCCGAAACTATTGCAAGGAGGTAGTCGCCCAAAGTATCTAATGTGAAGCAACCCTATGTCTGGACAGATACCTGCTGCCAACCCACCTTAAATCCAGAGCGAGTTTCATAAGCAAAAGTCCAACCTCTTGAAAACAGTCTATAAGGAGGTCAGCGAGTCGCCTTGTGGAAAGAAAAAGGACTTGCCATCACCAAGTAACATCATCGGTATTGACCTGGGTTGAGCATCTCCCACTGACACTGACTCCTTCATGGGTTAATGGCGATGCTCAACAGAGTGAGAAACCAGAACTGGCCGATCTAAGGTTTTCATTGCAGAGGTGGGCTATTGAAAGAGATCAGCGATTACGACCTGTGGTGTGAACAGCACCACGAAAATGGACATCTCTGGTCTTGCCCATTGAGGGAGCAACAATGCACAAACAAGGACCTTGCGGAATTCAGCTGAGCAAGACAGACGTTGTTGTATACCATCTCTGGCTGGATCATATTTGAGAACCACGTGTTGGACACGATAAGAAGAGTTACTCGTGAATCCGATATCCACTGATTTTCAGACTTCTTCGATTAGTTTAATACACCCATATCATCATCATCCTAAAATGATCCTTTTTTTTATTATTTAACTTAATTAATATTCCCATCTTTGTTTCCACTTCAGTTTCATAAATAAATATTCATATCCTTTGACGGAATAAATTGCAAAAAAATGAAACCTTAAGGGGACATTTAGATTTCGCCTTACGCCAACTTCAGTGCATAACAAAAGGTACTTTCCAATCATTTCATGAGTGTATATTCCACCCTCAATTTGTATAAATACTATTCAGTCTTTTGACGGAATTAAAACGCAAACAAATACTTCTCAAAGGGCAAATTAGCTTGCATGAGCAAGGTAGGGCATTGTAAATTACAGTTGCAAATGATATAAATAGAGGTGGCTGGTTTTAACGCTATGGTTGAAAACTTCATACTTCAACAAAAACAAGTTTTATAGATTGACATTACGTGCTTCGCTTTTATCCTAAAGAAATGCATTTTTTTAAAAGCTCTCTATGGCGCATGCAAAACATATTTCGATGGGCCGATTATTCTTGGGTCGCGATTCTGATTTTTTTAAAATTAATGTAAAACTATAAGTGTTAAAGACGATACAGATCATAATTTCTAATGTATAGATTGTGGTTTCATCTTTGTCAACTTTAAAATCATGGTATTTAAATGCTCGAGCTGTCCTGGTCTACCTCATCTACAGTATCGTGTGAGGAATATTTTGTTAAATATCGATACAACCTCTCGTCATATCAGCACAGGCACAAAAAAAACGGTTATTTTATCACCGCGACCAATAACACTTCCAATCTCAAGGATACTGGCTTTTGAATCAGTACCGTATTCTACTCATTTTAGTCCAGAATGTGTCAGTTTTTAGAGTGTTTTTGGCTTTTTGTACATCTATTCCATATTATTCTTGTGATATTTTATATAGTTCATATATTTACACGAAAATAATGATTTTGGAATGTTGCTTTTATTACAAAAACCTTCGATGACTTCGGTTCTTAATTGCATATTAGAAAAAATAAATCATATTCGAAGAAATAAAGGCTTATACATTTCAAAGCGTACCAAGGTTGCGAATATAAATTTTACAAGTCTAGTCTATCGAAGCTCGAATGCAATTGTATCAAGTCTTAAAGCTATGCACTTATTAAATCTGACTTCACCCGACTTGAATGATTTATTTCCTTCAAATTCCGCTAGTTTATCTGAATGCCGCATCTCTATTGCCATTACATCAAAGCTAATTTTTAAAAAAATGGTAAATTTGTAAAGGCTCATCGCTATTGTGTTAAGAAGTGTTCGTGAACTTAATAATTAAATGTGCAAACCGAACGGAGCCATCGAATAACCCTTATCTGAAATCTCTGATTTTTTACACTGAAGTATTTGTTATTCCCATCGGAAAGAGTTAGAGAGCTAGCACGTTGCATGATGTCTCGGACTTAAAAGACAAATGCAAAAACACATTACGTAGCTCATAAAATGAAATACAACGAACCAGTAGTAAAGGGCGTATAATGAAGCCGTGCCAGAGGGTCAAATAAATACGGCAACTTTCTTCCTCATCAGATGTATAGCCCATCTGAAGGAGGACAATCTTCCTTTTGGTCAATTACTTTGACGTGCAATTGAATGCAGAATGGTCCCACTCATATGTGTGCATCACTTGCGTGCAGAATGTGCAATAGACCGTGTTGTATTGACGTCGTCCAGCTATCCGCTCAATTACTTGACCACTCTCAAGTTCGCCGGCAAACACGCTGTTTGGAAGGAATATTTACTTTTACCTAGAATTTAGCTTATTTTGAGACTAATACACATGAAATATGCAAAAAGCTGTTGTTTATTGTTGTGATATATATCAACTATAAAATATCCTCATTTCGTGTTAGCTCTTTAAGCTTAAAATGCTTTCTTTGGTACAAAAATTGTAAAATTTATAATTGAGTACTTGCTGCAATACACAATTCCGCGTGTAGCAATTTAAATTCGGCTTTAATTTAACATTTCGGGTATTTCTGTCACCAGGTACAAGGAAAAAAATCTATTGAGTGTATAAATCGTTTGAATTCAAAGCATATGATTCTATTATGAATATTTGGAAATCTCTCGACGTGCCTTTAAAATTGATTGTGACTTAAATCCCCTGCAGGATGTAATGTGTTTTGACTGCTATAGATATGGTCTTTACAATGTTAGTGTGTGACTCTGGAAAATGGGTTATATCTTTGAGAGTGTTTAGATGTTAGCAATAAATGTTTATTTATTTATTTATTATTTATTTATTTATTATTTATTTATTTATTTATTATTTATTTATTTATTTATTTATTTATTTATTTATTTATTTATTTATTTCTAGCACATCTAACATATGTCCACGTGCTGTAATTTAATGCAGTGTAATGCCGCGCCAAAACATAAATCTTCACAGAGAACCAAAACTCGTTATGTTAGGATCTTTACTAATTATCAATTAGTAGACTCGTTAGTTCAGTCAACTGAACTAGATTTTTTGAACTGAACTAGAATTTTGTGACCGGGCTAGTGACTCGTAGAAGGCGCTGTACAATTAAAAGACTAGTAGAAACGAGCCTACTACTCATTTTGAAGTGATCTTACTAATTTAAATCGCAAAACTAGTTCCGGACGTTCTACCAATTGAACCAACTAGTTTTGGTCTACGAATTATTACGTCAGACCAGTGGTATTCTGCTACTTGATCTACTAGTTTTTTTGACGCCAACATTTCCCGCCACTGTCTTGCCCGTTGCCCGTGTCTTGAAGCACGTCAGCCGTCTCAACAAGAGCTCTGAAAAAATGTCTTAAAGGTGCGTAATAAGACTAAGTTATATTAGCAGTTTACATGGTTGTAGTAATTGTTGTACATTTACAGGGCCGCCGTGAGAAATTGCGGCCCGGGGGAACCTTGGAGTTACGGGCCCCCTTTTACCAACTTCGTTTTCCAGAACCCCATGGGGGGAGGGCGATTTTGAAGTTACAGTGGCTGCGAAGCGGCTGCGAAGCAGCTGCGAAGCGGCCATGAAGCGGCGGGGGTGTGGGATATGTATAATGTAGTTGATCAATGCAACTGAATGTTTTTTGTTTGAATTATATTGTGTTTATGGAGTTGGCCCAGGGGGTGGGTGCGGGAGGGGGTGTCCGCCTCCCGCGCGAAGCGCGTAAGCCTTGCAATGTTCACTTTCCAAACACATTTTCTCATGAAAATTGATAGAAACAATTTGAAATTGGTAAGTAGTCCACTTTATAATACATGACCAACCGTTTTATAAAACAAAAATCTTAATTGTTTTGTGTAATTTCTCAAACCAAGAGAGGCCCTTAACTTATTAACCGCGATAGCGCGAAAAAAATGGAAATTTCGTGGGTTACAGAGTATTTTCTCAACGTAAGTAGGCCTAGTATCATTGTCGCACGAGGGGAAAGGGGCCTCCTGTATCCGCCAATGCTCTCTCTTTCTCTCTCGCCCGGCTCTCTAGCTCTCTTTCTCTCTCCATCCCTCTCTCTCACTTTCTCTCCCTCTTTGACTTGTCACAACCGCAAGGGCTCCTCTGAATGTAATTTTTTGCGGACCCCTAGGACCCCGGGCCAGGGCCGCCGTGAGAAATTGCGGCCCGGGGGAACCTTGGAGTTACGGGCCCCCTTTTACCAACTTCGTTTTCCAGAACCCCATGGGGGGAGGGCGATTTTGAAGTTACAGTGGCTGCGAAGCGGCTGCGAAGCAGCTGCGAAGCGGCCATGAAGCGGCGGGGGTGTGGGATATGTATAATGTAGTTGATCAATGCAACTGAATGTTTTTTGTTTGAATTATATTGTGTTTATGGAGTTGGCCCAGGGGGTGGGTGCGGGAGGGGGTGTCCGCCTCCCGCGCGAAGCGCGTAAGCCTTGCAATGTTCACTTTCCAAACACATTTTCTCATGAAAATTTGATAGAAACAATTTGAAATTGGTAAGTAGTCCACTTTATAATACATGACCAACCGTTTTATAAAACAAAATCTTAATTGTTTTGTGTAATTTCTCAAACCAAGAGAGGCCCTTAACTTATTAACCGCGATAGCGCGAAAAAATGGAAATTTCGTGGGTTACAGAGTATTTTCTCAACGTAAGTAGGCCTAGTATCATTGTCGCACGAGGGAATGGGCCTCCTGTATCCGCCAATGCTCAGTCTCTTTCTCTCTCGCCCGGCTCTCTAGCTCTCTTTCTCTCCTCCATCCCTCTCCCCATCCCTCACTTTACCTCCTCTCTTTTACTTGTCACACCGCAAGGCTGAACTTTAATTTTTATGGGCCCCTAAGGACCCCTGTCCCTAGGGCAATGACCCCCTTTGAACCCCCCTCCGCGGTACTGCTCTCTATAAAAAAAACCAATCCCCCCACAATAACCATGTTGAATGTCACAATTATAGCAACCAGGTAAACTGCAATATCATAAAATTTAACCCACCTTTCATATGCATATGTGGCAAAACGTAGTACAAACAATCCCTACCAAATATCCTACTAAGAATGCCCTACTATTCAGTGACAGTTATAGAAAACTGCCCTAATTACAAAGTAGTAAAAAATTCGCACATCATTTTTACTATTTATAAACTACTAGAAGCCCCTCTAATACTAGTGGGACAATTTGTAGGAACCTCCTAACAATTTCCTTATTAACCATTAGGTAGTTCAGCAAACTTGTTCATCTGCTACTACCATTAGATCAATTAGTACGGCCCTGATAACTATTTAATTATTTAGTAAAAAATCGACATCAATTGTACTAGGTTCAAATAAGTAAGCAAGCGAGTTTTTGGTTTTCAGTGTTTACCATACATTATAGCCCCACTGAAGATTAAGCCCAAATCAGCGCGCTTTAAAGTCCTAAAAAAATTGTTTGTAGGGCGGAACATAGAAAAAATAGGGTAGGTGTCGGATTTTTTTTTTTTTTTTTTTTTTTTTAATTTTTCACATCCAGAACTCAAAATATATGACACAACATACAAAACAAATGGCACATCTTCACTTTTTTTCTGTACACATCTTGTATTTGTGTCTTATTTTGGAATGTCCTGCCGAAGTACCGAAACACCGAAGTATGACGTCATTAATTCCTGTTTTTGCATTTTCAGCGTTTTCATGACCATATTATTTGCACACAAAAAAATAAAAATATTTAGGGTCGCGGTAAAATAGGGTGGTCGGGTTACGCACCAAACACTTTTTTTTAGGCCGTATGTGTAAACAAAAACGACTTTAAGAATATGTCCTCCGGTGACATAATTCAGCAGACGACCGGAAATGGCGTGTAACAACAAAAACATACTCTAGAGTTGATTCTCACGGCCAGCACCTTGTTTGACCTATCTGTGACGCTTTGGAGGTTTTAATTCCTGAGTACCAGTGTATGATATTCTCTAAAGATAATTTTTGATTAAGTCCACGGCAGAAACTATAAGTTAGCCTACAAATTACATATACTCTCATTCGTGAAGCAAATTGAAGAAATTTTTATCTTTTCGTCTGAAAGTGTGCCAGTGCCGCTTCAAATTACGATACTTTTATGCTTAGTTAGTAAACCAAAGTTTTAATCCATTTTTTTGTCCACGCTAAACTAGGGTGGCCGATACACCTCAACCACTCAGCAATACTGCTGTGTTTAATTTTATTTGAGCAAAAGATAATTGACCGGATGCCCTACCTGACGTCAAAAACGGGCATCCAACATTTTAATATGTAATCCAACTACATATCTTATAAAGATAAACATCATTGTATAGAGGCTGCATGGTGTAAATTTTATTTTAGGTACAAGAGAAAACTTGTATGCAAGTGTGCTGTAAACAATTTAACGCTCGGTTACCAGGTAAAAATTTTTTTTTGACAAGTACATTAAATGTGTTACATTGTACTTATAGTTTGCTTATTGTGTACTTATTGGTAATAAGCACAAAGTAAAGTTACATCTGGAGGTACTGAAGTATTATTTCTTCTTATCCAAGTTTTCATGTACCTACTTGTGCTTACAATTTCATTATCTGGGACTTAGACAAACTTGTAATAAAAATGGATATGGAAAGTGCGTACATGTACTTACTTGGTGTTACAATGCACTATCGGGACTAGACAATTTTGCAGGATAAATGTAATATGAAATGGCTTACATGTGCTTGCGTTGTGCTTACAATGTACTTAATCTGGACCATTAGTTTGTCCCTTAACCCACTAGGATGCTCTTGCAATGTGCTTATTTTGGACTTAGGTTTTCCTGAAGCAACCAGGGTGTACTTGCAATGTGCTCACTTTGGAATTAGAGTTTTACCCAAGGGTTTCAGGGTGTACTTGCAATGTGCTTACGTTTTAGATTGGTAATTTTCAGTGTATGGAAATATGTGCTTAACTTGTACTACTTTATGAGGTCACATGACAAGGTATATGGCTGGGTCAACTGCCATTTTAAAATTTGCTGTGGAAGTGGCAGTGACAAGTTGATGCATGGGGTGGAATTTGACAATAACAAGGGGTTTTGGTGCTAAACATCAGTACAGTTAACAAAGGAAGGAAGCAGTGGTGTGTGGATAAAGCTATTCAATGTGGTATAACTAAGAGGTAAAATTTGAATCTTTATTTGCATGCTCATGAGCAAAGAGGTGTATACATGTAGGCTATATATAATATTATATACTGTAATACTATACTGGCAATCTGTAGTGAGTTATGCTGAAGCTACAAAAATACTAGTACTATAACTATGGCAGTCAGTAATTGGTACTCTCGTGTATATTTTACAACAGTGTTGTAATAAAAATCTCGAATTTCGTAGTATTTGGTAAATAAGAATGTGAATGTTTTGAGACACCTTTTAACTTTATAGTTCTGGCGACCGTTGATCTGGTGGAATTGTTTTACCGTATACTCTTTTTACGTATTCTCCTTTAAGTCGAAAGTTCAAACCACCAAGGAGAAGAAACAACGGTACTTAGATGGGACACACACACACTCGCGTATACCCTTTTACCTTTGCACGATACGCGCGTATACCCTATTACTATTTTTCACGTATACGCGCGTAGACCCTGATAACTATTGTTCATGTATACCATCAAATACGGAAAAAAAGTGCTACTTTTCTGGTATACGGCATAAAAAGCGTACCCTATACCCTCCAATACATCACTGACTGGCGGCATTTATCGCATGGTTTTAACATTGTTGTGTAGGTTTGCTTTCCAATGCACGAAAGTGTCATTTTTAATTCGTTCATCAAATTTTATAAAATGACGTCATTTCAGGGGAGGATTAACGTGTGGGTGATTTTTATTGGCACATTAAATAGTCAACATTGCAGTGACATTTGACATTTCTGTAACAGATAAAGAGCCTAACTTTTCCAGAAAACTGTACTTTGTCCGGGGGGGGGGGCTTAGTAATTTTGACCTGTAAATTATATAATCTCACTCATACAGAGCCTACAAGAGAAAATGATCGAACTTGGGGAGTTGAAGTTGAAACTAGCTAGGGGATGAGCATTTGCTGGGGGGGGGGAGTTGGAGGATAATTAGGGAGGGAATTCTGAAAAAAAAATTGTGAGTGAAAGATCACATGTTATTGTGTTTTTCCATCAAGAAGAGAGAGAGGTACCTACTTCTAATAAATGTAATTAAAATGTAATAAATGGAATGCGAAATTTTCTGAATGGAAGCGATGGTGAAATGCAAATTTATGGCTAAAAAAAAGTTGAATTTTCTTCCATTACTGGCGTAATAATGACTGCTTCCTAGATGATATTTCCTGCTTGTTTATTTTCTGGTACTAGGCATACAATTCTTGTAGTTACAAAAACCATTTGGCATATAAAAGGATGCTGGTTGGGGTGACATTGTAACTACATCTTGTACTTGGGCTACCAAAACTATGAATTTGTGGGTCAGGTTAGCGCACACTTTTCAAACATAAAGACAATGTGCAAAAGGCAAAAGAGTTAACACTTCTGTTGGAATGAAAAAAACAAAATCCATCAGTTTTTGGCGAGGAACCAAAGGGTCAGAACATTTTTAATTAATGAGTTTTGGTTTTGTGCCTTCATTTCCATACAAACAGGAAAAAAACTCACAAAAGTGGGAAAATCGTGGGAAATTGTAGGCCCACATGTGCCGATATAACAGTGTAAGCAACATCCTAGGCATATTTTTTGTACTAACCCAATTGAATACAGGCTTTCCCCCAGAAACTATGGCCCCCTTTCCTCATGCTTAGAAAAAAAAATGGTTTATGCACCATGCAGCAAGGTGCATTTTCAAGACAGCACAGCACAGTTGATAAAATGATGACAGGGCAAATTCTAAACGCGAATTGGAATAGGCGCAAGTGGCATAAACCAGACTTTACAAGTGGGTGGGGGTGCAAAAGGAGTGGCCGAGGCATTTTCTGAGGGGGTGGATGTGGGTCTTCCCATAGACACTGTACAAAAAGGTCAGTTCATTTGGGGGGCTGCGGGGGGGGGCAAGGGTGCTGAGCGGGGTGGGCACTCGCCCATGCACCCCCCACCCACCCCCCGCTGTTACGGCCACTGCAGCAAGCACATTGCAAGTACAGTGTAAGTACATTTCTTGGGTGCTTAAAAATGTACTTGCTAAGACCGCATTCCAAACCCAGGATATTTGGAACAGCAGCAAGTACATGCAAGCACATGTAAGTACCATTTCTCGAGGGTTGCTTAAAATGTCCTGGCTAAGGAACATTCCAAACCTCGATAATTGGAACAGCAGCAAGCACATAGCAAGCACAGTGATACAGTACATTTCTCGTGTGTGCTTAAAATGTATTGCTAAGGACGCCCTTCCCAAAACCTCGATATTTGGCAACAGCAGCAAGTACCATTGCAACCAATATTAAGTAATTTCTCGATGTGCTTAAAAATGTACTTGCTAAGAAACATTCCAAACCTCGATATTTGGAAACAGGCCGCAAGCCATTGCCAGCACAGTGTAAGTACATTTCTCTGTGTGCTTAAAAATGTACTAGCTAAGACGCATTCAAACCTCGATATTGGAACAGCAGCAAGCAAATTGCCAAGCACAGGTAAGTACATGTTTTGAATGGCTATTTCATTGTGTGCAAAATTTACTTGCATTTACTTGAAACCGCAGCAAGCACAATGTAAGTACATTCCTTGAGTGTGCTTAAAAAATACTTGCTAAGAAACATTCCAAACCTCGATATTTGGAACAGCAGAAGAAACATTGGCAAGTTAAATGTAAGTACATTTCTTGAGTGTGCTTAAAAAGTACATTGCTAGTACATCCAAAACCTCGATATTTGGGACAACGGCAAGCACATTTCAAGTATACGTGTACGTACTGATTTGAGTTGCAAAAGTTACTTGCATTTGTGCTGTAATAAAATTACTTACCTGGAAAGCACAATTCATAACACTAGGTACTTGGAAAAAACAAGTACAAAATTAAGTACACTTACACATTGCACAATGTAAGTACAATGTAAGCACAATGTAAGCACGCATATTGTACTGGGTTGAAATTTTTTATCTGTACTACATGATTAAGATTGGATTACTCGTTGTTACCAAAATCGACGGTTTGGAATGTGGGAAATAAGTACATTGTAAGTACGTACTGGCAGTGCTTATTTTCTACAGGGAATTGATTGCAGGTAAGGTCACGGCGATCCTGTAGGCCAGCCGCTTATTTTTGGAATTTCCACTTGCACTGATTTCAAAAAATAACATGAGTAAATTCAAATGAAAATAACGGTATATTAAAAGTCAACGTTTAGGTCAGCACTTGCTTAAACCGCTGAAAAAGTTTCACACCGGTAAATGCAAGTCAATATTCTTCCTGTACAAAAATGGGCGATATGAAACGGCATTTCTCTCCTCAATGGGATATTCTCAGATCTTAAAAAAAGCTAACATTCTACTCAAATGGATAAGCAGCAATAGCAAGAAATTCCAAAAAAAATATGGAAATGATTTTTTGCTTATAAATCGGGATACGTGTGTCAATTCCATATAACTAGAGAAAAAAACACACCAATAATTGAAAAAAAATGACGTTTGAAGAAATTTGTTCACACCGGTCATCAAAATCTATACAATTAAAAAAGCTGATTGTGGTTACCCACCCGCGTTGAATAAACCAAGATCAATGGTGTTTGTATTGAGGTTAACTGTACAGGTACCAAATATCCGCTTATAAATCTGGGATTCACTACCAGAAAAAGGAATTTTTATACGTTACGTAAACAAAGTACTGCCTTGTCTTTAATACGCGGATTTCAAGCCAACCACTCGCAGGCTTATATTGGCAATCCATGCAGTAATGAAAATACCGAATATGATTTTGATGAATTTTCGATGCTTTGGATCAGCAAATCGGCTGCTTGTGTCTTTAAAGATCAACCATATATCTACCCGATCGTCAAAAGTTAGGGTAGATATCCACACTTTCTTCGAGCAATTTACCCGTAAAGAAAAGATTAGCCATCACCTTGTAGTTGCACTGGCTTTATAGTTAGGAGTGCACAATAATGTGAAGGAGCCTTTCTTTCCTTTTTCGTTCCTCTCTCTCCTCTCTCTTCTCTCGCTTCTCTCTCTCTCTCTCCTCTCTCCTCTCGCTCTCTTTCCTTGTTAGGCAAGCAATTTCATTATGACCTTTGTACTTCATTTATTGAAGAGGTGAACGGGTCGATAGCTTTGGTATCTATTTTGAAATTGCTAAAATATCTTTACCCGGAGGTGATTCAACTATCTCTACAAATGCTTCACTAGTGTCCGGCTGGTGCTAATTACATTAACTTCACGTCTATCATTTCTAGGAAATTGTTCCTTATTATGTGAGGAATTCCGTACTCAGTCATTAGTTTGTTGAGATGTTGTCGTTGAAGGTTCAAATAAAAAGTTTGTAAATGTCAAAACACTAGATTGACACCTTAAAAGGGATATTTAATACTATCAATTGAATGCTTAGCATTGTCCAATATAGGGTTACATATACACAATCTACGAACAAATGATCTTCGCAAGCTGAACATGTTATTACTACCAACCCGACATTCTCCTGCTTTTGAAATCTTTTAACTATTCTTATTCTTTCTTATATTAGTATAGTTGTAGGGGGGGGGGGGGGGGGTTGGGGGGGGGGGGGGGGGTGGTGTGGTGGTGGTGGTGGTGGTGCAGCAACGCGAGCAGTGAAGGTTGAGGGTTTTCACAATCCACAGTCTACCCTCCACGACTTGCCTTCAACAACCAGATTTTAGAGTATCTGAACCGTTGTTCTAAGTAATGGCGTATAGTTTCCTAACCTTACGTGTTCATTCCACTCTACTCTAGAAAGGAATTATTTTATTTTCTGTGCGTAAACGGTCAGTCATAAAAACACATATGTCTATGGGGCAGCGTGATACGAACATTATCTCATAACATCAAAAGGCACCGTTAGAACCAAAATTTTAAAATACCTTTCTTGGGATATCCCCCAATGAACCATGAACAAAAAATGTGCTTGCAATCACGCACGTTTGTCTCTACAAACCGATTTTTGTATCATCCAGAATCAACTAATCACCACACAGTGCGTTGAGCGAGAGATATATTGAAAATATTTCTTGTCTAATTTATCAATTTCCGTGTAACAACTCAGAACTTTTATCGTTTTGTGAGTATATTTTTTAAGACAAATTTGAGCCACAATCTAACTGTTATCTTTCTGGAACCGGCATTGGGGCACCATATGTATCATAAGCAGTGGGGAAGGCGTCATGTAATGGTCATCTCATAGCTAATGGGATAAGTAACCAAATCATTAAAAAGGGCATCTTCGTAAAATGATTGGCAAATAATACATGAAATAATTCAATGGCCTACAAAAATTAAACTTTTTTTCTGTGACTTGTTTAGGGTTTGCCTTTTAACCTAATTTGGGGTCGCTGATTTCAAAAATGGCATCAGTTTTTTCCCTATCACGTCAATTTTTTTTTTATGACCATATGGTGAAACCTCAGGGAACACTATGATAGAACACAAGCTTTGTCAAATGAGCAAGGACTGGAGGAGCAAGTGACTGAGTTATAATTTTTGATTTTGTCTTAAATATGCACATTTATTGAATTTGATGAATAATCCCCTTCAGATAGTAACCCCTTTTCATACAGGCTATTTTGTACATAGTCTTACTGCTGAGGGGGCTGTGCAAATCCCCTTAAAAATATCTCAAAGGTCCCTCTTTGAAGGAATATTCTTTGGTACAAAAATTCGTAATTGGATCAAATAGAAAAAGCAGACTATTTTGTTTATATTGAAATCTAGCAAATCCATCACTTTTTTGATGTTTAGGCTTTTCATTTTAATACATTTGTGTAGCCAAATACAAGGTAAAAATCTACCGGTGTGTAATCTATATTATGAAATCTCTATATATAGAGAAATAGGGGATGCCTTGAAATCTCCCGTTGCACCTTTAAATCAAATTCAATTCAACACAATCATTTGCGAATCTGGACAAACAAAAGTAAAAGAATTAAGATTCCATACGTTCTTTAGATCTTTCACATCATGGTCCCTTTTGTTCTAGTAAAATGGCAATAGAACAATTACGTTGTATTTATGCAACTCCACCGCTTACAATGACGGATGTAGCAATTGAAAGCACCAGTGAATATGACAGAAAAGAAAAATCACAGAAGAACTTTAGATAAAGCAAGTTTAGAGACAATTTTTTATGTTTTTAATACGCGAGATCCTTACTTGGAAGTATCACTAATAATGTCGCTGCCCAAAAATAATAATAAAAAAGAATATTAAACAAACTGAGCATTGTAATATCCAGACGCTACTCTCTATTGAACTATTCTTGCACTACGGTATATTCACTATGGAATAACAACATTATTGGGATTGCCTCGAAATTCTTTTCGCTGCACGTTTGGTCACTTTAACTAAGAAGACGGCTCATAAAGCACTCCTGTTTGAATGATTTACATTGTTGCCGGTTGATTATACAAATTATGTACAAACTGCTGCTTATTGCTTTTTAAGTCACTGAATGGTCTTGTCACCAGAAATATATTACTTGTCTTCTCAAACCATTATAATCCCACTAGCGCTCGTTCCATAACTTGTCTTTGCTTTGTGAACCTCGTTCTAAACAGTCGTGGGGGGATTGAGCTTTCTCTATTGCTGTTCCACGTCTCTGGAATGCTCTGCCCTTAGATGTTAGAACTAGCCCTCTCTGACTCACTTAAGCTTTTTTGAAACTCATCGGAGAAAGAGCATTAGTAACTGTTTTTTCTCTCTTTTTGTGCTTATTACCTGGCTTTTCATGTATTGTTTTCATTTTTGTTATTTTAATCTGTAAAATTTGTTAAGTTGTAATGTAAGCTACTATTCTGGGCCTTGAGCGCCATTTTGGTGGATTTGGCGTCAATATAAAACCACATTATGCATTAACTTTAGGTTGCCATTCTTAGCACCTTGCACCTACATGTTCTGGTTTTGGTTTTAGAGGTAGACCCCCATCTGGACGTATTGGCCTTTTGTTTAGTTTGTTCTGTTTTTAACGGCATTGAAGTATGCATTACAGACCAAACAGGTTCAGCGAAATCTACTACAAGCAAAAGAATAAACGTGTAACGTGTTATTGGCGGGCCGCACTATTTGTGTCCTTTTTGTTCCAACGCTAACTGTGATCTAGGGGGAATTGTTTCTTGATTTCATCTAACACACCATGGGGAGCTTGAGAAGCTGTTAGTTTCACCGTTCAGTTGAACCACTCAGGTGAGTTGTTTTGTTTCTGAAGAAACGATATGGTTTGTGAGTTTCCAATAGTGTATAAATCTACTCGAGGGTAGAGCATGTTTACTCCTACTCTTATGTTATGGTCCCATAAGGCCTTCACTTTATTCATTCAAATCAAATCAATCAAGTACTGAATTTCACGTTCATGCATGACTTCAATTTGTGAGGGCTATTTTGAAACACGAATGGATCCATATGCCATAGAATATATTAATATCTTAAACAATTTTAGTAGTCGTACTAGATTTGCCAATTGGCAGAACATGCATTGTCCGTGGATCGGGCGCACTGTGAATCTTCTCACATCTTGTGAAATAATTACAGCTCATTCTATGTTGCTACATTGTTGAATGTAACAATGCATTACTGCTGGGATGCAAATTTGACAACATTGGCATTAACTCTCTGTGAATTTGAAGTCATCCATGATGGCGTTTATGACGGCGGGAAAAGTGTGCTCAAGAGTGAAAGAAAAATCGAGATTGTCAGCGGAATAAGGAGATAGAGATGGCCAGACCATTTTAAATTATTGAAGTCGAACACAAGGTCAATGACCACTTCATGATAGCTGAGATGAGCAATTGAACTCACATGGATTCTTGATAGATTGTAAAACCATTGGAGTATACTGGGCTGAATAGGAGAGTGGATACCCGGGTGGATATTTTTTGGTGAGGAATTACATGGAACTTAACTTTTGGATATCGTTTTTCCATAGACCTGCCTAATATTAAGGTCATTTGATAAAAGCTATAAAGACTTTGTGGCAGCATGTCCGCACTGTCCGGCAGTATAAAAGAAATCCTATCCACTCTACCTTACCTACTCCTCTATAACCTTACAATATAACTACCAAGATGCCAATTCAAATACCACGCTCTTTACTTCTTGATTCTCCATATAATTCTGATCCAGGAGTGCAATGGTTTTTTGGTGTGTATAATAATTTATAGGACTGTTTTGATTATTAGAGTTTATCGGTGCGCCTGGCTACATAGCGCATAGCTCTGTAGTCCATGGCGCGTATGTTTAAGGGTATGATGTTTGATAGAGATACTTTTGCAGGGAGTTCAATGGAGTTTTGTGTACATTCAATACAAACCAAATTAAAAGCAGAGCTGAAATTCATCACCTGAAACTGGATGTAAACCAAGTTGAGGGTGGCAAATTCGGAACCCAATGTGTATTGCATGCAAGGAATTTAAATTCAGCGTGACATGACACTGCTACTATTACGTTTTCAAGGCTATCACTAAGGAGCATTATTTGCATTGATTTGCATTTTTGAACTGTTGAAAACAAATTTAGATAGCTTACCTCGAGCTGGATAAGTACGT
>JAMKCH010003301.1:0-51769 GCA_023653785.1 Ophioderma brevispina
GTTGCTGTGTTTCTAACATCGAGTAGTGGAAAATGTGAAGGGTGGTATCAGCAAAGCCTATGTATGACTTTGTGAGAAAAAAAATAGCGATATTGATGTGCTGTGCAAGTGGGGGGGGTCGTTAGTTGAATTATTGAAGTGAAAGAATGATTTAAATATCAGTAGTTTTTAAACTTAATATTACCGCTTCCTATGTAAGAGCTGTAGCATGCTGAATACGAATGGTGATACGAGTGTGTTAAACCCATGTCCAGCTGGCATGCAGAAATATGATAAAGGAATGGAGCATTGTAATTACACGGTAAATATAAGCGAAGATTGTGTGGTTGTTTCCTAAATAAGCGTGTGGTATCTAGCAGATATATACATCTAAGCCTTAATATGCTTAAAGGAAGTCGGTGGTGGAGCACAAGAAGTATATCTATATGTCACAAGAATCTCAGTCAGAATACGTCTAATAGAAAAATTAAAATAGAGCCATTCAAAATGGTGATGATGTCTTGACCGTTGCTGTGTCGCTTTTGTTTACGTGGTTGAAAATTGACTAAACTGTTAACACGATGGATTCAGATTTCACTGATCGTGGACGAGAGACGTGCAGAACATGTACCATGGCCACCTCTGGGCTTGGTCATATTGCGAACCACTGTGAGTGGATACGAGTAAGAAGAAGCCTCTTGGCACACTTGATCCACAAGACATCTTCTATTTACGTTTACAGCCCACACTTACAGACAGTTTTGACATTCTTTTGATGCCCTGGTACGGTTGTTCCATACAGGTTCCCCAACTATGAAGCTGCAGCAATTTTGCTCCAACCAAGTCAGCTGGATCTGCATGGTAGCTCTGGAGCTGCAGCAAAATGCTGCCCCAGCAATGTCCTGCCTCATATACTGCTCTGTTTGAGTGTTAATACAGTGCCTCTGAGGTCGGTGGAATGAACTCCAATGGATCTCAATTAGAGGCAAATAACTCTATACGAGCATCATCAACACTTCACGGAGCTGTCTGTCTACCACAGGACACAAATCTTCAAGTGTTTGGCATTAATAGTTCTTTCAAGGGTATTCTGAAGGAGGGAGTTCTTCCAAGGGTTGACAAAGCAAACATTTTTACAACATCAGGGAAGATTTTGCTTGCTTCCCATGCAGTCTTGTTTCCCTTGTGCAAGCGGTGAAGGTGTGAAACAGCAGCAGAGACTACACGTTCTGGGCCAATTATTTCCAGTACCAAAGGCTAGCCAGAGTTCAGTAAGGTTGGACTGGTTGAATACGGCTACAGAAAAACAACAACAGCGTCTTGGTCCACAGTACGCAGCATGACTTTGGGTTGCTTCGGCGGCCATGAAGTAGAAGCCTGCTTCGGCGTTCTGTATGTATGCATGGGTATATAGTTAGATTGGTTAGTATCTGATTATTACACCTTCACCACTAAAACTATGAAGGGATGCATACATACACTGTCCAATGGGATGGTTCTACAGGTTATAAGAATAACAGAATGATGAGTAAATGAAGGACTGAAACAATCCAAAACTACTTTGGTAATTTTTAAACAGTAATGCCTGACATGATCACATCCATTTTCTGCGGTTCATTTTGGTCCATTGTAAACATGAATTAATCTAACAGTCTCTTACTGACAAAAATGATATTAGCAGCTATTTTGAATATGACAAAATTCTTAGAAATTACCCATTGACAGTACAAGGACAGCATATAAAACGTTACCTGGTCGATGGCAATTAAACTTGTGAGGTACAACTAACCAAAGAAGTCAGCAGTACATTTAGGCATGTTATTAAAATTGATAGTGGCAACCCATTTGAAAAAACAGCATCTTGTTTATGTATAACACAGACCCAATAATCGTGAAATGTTTACCAGACACAGACCAACAATAATGTTTTAGAACTGCTGTTTGATTAAATCTTATCAGTTACCATGAAACCATATAAAATCACTACTCCCTCTCTAACATATCAAATACAGTGGCTGCCATTTTTGAATTTTGGTAGCCATTGTGAATTATGCAGCCATTTTGATATCAGTACATTGGCATTACAACAACATATGTGAAGGCCCAAATTTTAGAAAATCAATGAAACCCATAGTTTGCACTGTTAACTACAAAATAAGCGCTTTTCTCGGCGCGGGCAGCCATCTTGAATTGAGGCCCCAATGTGTGCATCGCCATTTTTGAATTAAACTACGATTTTGGTGAAATAACAAAATATGATTAAAAGTTAAAACCAAGTCTATCTGACCTATATATAAAGTTAAATTATGTTTGGAACATATATTAATGCCTTGTTATAGGGTGGCGGCCATTTTGAAAATGGCGGCCATATTGGAAGGAAATTAATTTGGCTCCTAGACCAATTTGTTTAGCAATATCAAAGCACCCCCTGGCCAAGTTTGGTACTTTTCACCCAAAATAGGCATCAATATTTTCACCATTCTGCATGACTAGTTAGTCTTATGGTCATCATGTCTTATGCTACTTATGCGCCTGGTCATCCAGTTTTTTTTATGCTTTTATGCTCTTATGCGTTTATGCTCCGTATATATATTTTCTTATATGCTTATGCAGTCTTATGCGCTTTATGCTTTTTTTACACCAACCGTGAATCTATTCATATTTTGTCCTTTTATTCAGTGGGAATCTCGCTTAACGAACTGGTAGGCTTCAGGTTGTTTTTGACTTTTGCGAAAGTGCAAAATCACCGTTATAAATTCACAGACCTAATGTTGACGTTTGTATCTTATTTTATAATTGGTAAACAAAATAAAATCGCTATGCCTTGAGTCACTTAGTCGTGTCCATGATATAAGATATTGAACTGCAATAAGTAAATAAACCTTCAAAGAAAGTCTAGAGACGTGCGGAAGTAATTTACCGGGAAAGACAGAAGACGACAGTATCCGGTTTACTACAGGCGACCTACAAAAATACAAACAAGAAAGAAAGAAGTACATAATAAACATTTTAACAAAGAGTTCTTACAAACAGAAGTGACAAACAAGACACGCAGTATCGGGACACAGACAACAACATAACGCAAGTACAAATGACCCGAACAACCTGACGAACCAGATGGACAACCACAGACAATAGCCACCTTTACAGTCCGATCATCCCAAACATGTACACCTTGCTTGAAATGTGGGCATCTTTTGTGTCGTAACAAAGGGATTCACAATCCAGCAATGTGTGTGGTCCGCGTTCGTGATTTCTAATAGCCCAGGAGCTATTAGACATTTGTGTAACCAAAGAGGTTCTATATAGATAGAGAGGCAAACTTTCGTAATCTTTAGAAATTCATCGTCTCGCATGTTTTGCCGCCCACAACGAAAACCTAGAGTACCAACAATAGAAAGCAATGCTGCCTCCGCTTCTTCCATCCACATACGTGGGTGCCGCGTTGATATCACTATCGTAGTTGAAGACAAATGAGTATGTGTTAGAGTGGCCAGGTGTAAATAGTGCACCTGGATCATTGTGCTCAGGTACTCTTTTTCTCATAAATGCAATGCGCGCTAAGAGAAAAGATGCATTCATTGATGCGGTTTGGTAACCAAGGGGGTGAAACGCATTCAAAACCAGTCGTCCCCGTGCTGGGCGCTTACATTTTGATATTGCACGAACTAATTTTATCAGTTTGGTTGCTTGTATACACACATAATGTTTCAATTCGATACAAACCAATCCGCCAAAATATCATTTTTGGATGTGGGTTCTATTGGGTTGTTAAATTTTGTCCTACCCATGCCACACAACGAATGAAATGCACGTCAGTCGTCCTGATTTAAATAACCGCCTCATTATACTCTTTTTCACCTAGAGCGCGCATTGCATTAATGAGAAAAAAGAGTATCTGAGCACAATGATCCAGGTACACGATTATTACACCTGGCCACCCTAACACATACATCCATTTGTATCACTACCGATTAGTGTATAGGGCACAGCGCACCCCAGTATTGTGGAAAGAAGCGGAGGCACCCATTGCTTTCTATGTTGGTACTCTAGGTTGTCTTTGTCGGTCGGCAAAACAGGCGAGACGGTGAATTCTAAAGATTACGTAACGTTTGCCTCTCTCTAATAGAACCTCTTTGTTTGTAACACATCTCGAGTACAAAAGGTTGAGTACGAGTGATTAAATATGTTGACGCCTGACAGGGATCCTGAAAACGTGATTCTTTAGTGCCGCAAATGGTGCCATAAGGTCAGGAATGCAATAGGGTCCTTGCCCGGAGCTAAATTAGTTGAAGGGACTGTTTGTTTGTCCTCCAGTCATCCAAGGCATTAGAAGAATACAATACATGACCTGTTCACCTGAACATTCAGATATTTCTGCAGGTAGGTGATTTATTGTATTCTTTGCATGCTTGGGTGTGTTCTGGAGCAGTCTGGCCAAGTTAACTATTGACCTCCCGTGAAATCGCCCTCATATAGAATGATTGGGTTTGTGGTCAGTCTACAAGAGGGACTAGAAGCAGTCAATATTTGGGTGGTGATGACATCATTAGTGAACGATTGATTTTACAGAGAGTAATAGAAAATTTCCAGGGGGGAACTGGTTGTGGGAATCTATTCATGACACTGACTGAAAAATCAATAGTTTCACTTAATGATGTCACTCGTAGTGTATTCTTTTTCTGGCCCCGTTTATTGGAAGAATGTCCGTAAAGATTTGTAGTAGGTTTATCGTCTCACTTCCTGGGACCTTTAAATCTGGAGATGTCTCTGCGGTTGTACTGTACAACACTCCCAAGCTGGAGCCACGCGTACAGGAAGTGGTGTGCGCATAGAAAATTAATTAGACTGGCATGAAGATGCTTTTGAGGACTGCGGTCTTGAAGATGTTAGGATCTTGAATTGATAATAGAGTTGGTAGATTGTTCCAGTCTATTACAGTTTGGCAGAATATGAATGTTTGTAACAAGTTTTTGAGCTTTTTGGCTGCAGGCCGATTACTTGTATTGCTTGAGGATGGTTGTGCCGTGATTGACACTGGGCAGGTTGAGCAGGGCGTCATCGGCAGAGCCAGGAGGCCGTGTCCTAGCTTTATGAAGAACAGAGTCTATTTGCGTTCGTTATCATAATTCTTAAGGTTCCCGTTTAAATCTTTGATCAGATTATTGATGCTAGATGTGTCATGGGTGTTGTTGCAAACCTTGAGGCTATTTTTTAGATCATTTCATTGTTGTTTATGATATATTGTTGATGGGGGTCCCAGACTGAGTTAGAATATTAAGTAACGGTCTCACCAAATAGAAAAATATGCAGTTTGCTAATAGGTTTGAACAGAATACACATTACGGTCTGATGAAACCCAAGGATTTATTGCATATGAAACAAATATTATGGATATTGTAGGACATGACAAATATTATTGTTAGACAACAAACCGAGGTAGGGGTGACTGTCAGTTGATTCTAAAATACAGTCGCCAAGTTTATAATCAAACAATTACAAATTCTCTTATGGGTGATTCTCATGGTTTTAAACACTTTTTGGCATTGAATTTTAGTGCCCCCCCCCAAGGTCATCCTGAAATTTCATCAGAGTGTTAAGATCTTATGGCAATACAAGATGATCATGATCGTGAACGATTGGCGGTATAAAACACAATCATCTGCGAACAGCCTAACTTCCGAACTAAGGTACGCGGCAAATCATTAATATATGAAAATAAAAAGGAGGTTAAGCACCGTGACCTGAGGGACGCCAGAAGCAACATCTGTCCAAGTCGAGTGTTCACCACCGACAACGACCCTCGTTCACGGTTGGCTTAAGGAAATTTGAATCCAATGAGCAAGTTATTTCTATGCCATACCTGTCAGTTTGAGAATAAGCCGGTTATGGGGAACGGAATCGAAAGCCTCGCAAAGGCCATTATAATCATAATCAGTTTGGTGTTGTTTGTCAAGGGAGTGGGCCAAATCGTTAACGGTCAGGATGAGTTGTTGGACTCACATGAGTGCTTGTTCCTAACGTGCTGTCTTTGTTAATATAGAAAATTTATTCAAACTGCTGCGAGACCGAGAAATGTATGATAGGCGTACAAATTTGCACTTATTGCCGTTAATGAAATAGGGCGATAGTTTGATGCATCAATACGATCACCTTCTTAAAAAATGGGGATACATTTGCACGCAGCCAAGATGATGGTATCACCCCGTCTCAAAGTGATTTTTGGAACACTACAGACAAGGCCGGGGCTATTCCTCAGCAGCAATCTTGAGGAGGATACGGAGAGGGGACACCATCCGGGCCAGTGGCTTTGTGAGGGTGAGGTCTGCAAGTAACTTGGGGGACCCTTCACCCGTGACATGGATAGCAGGGATCGAAGGAATTTGGCTAGGAGGTAAATAAGGTAGCTGAGGTTTCTCCTGTGTGTAAACGGATTTAAAGTGCGTGTTAAGACACGCCAAGACATGTTTTGTTCAGGTGTCAATTTTGCAATGATCAAATCGTATTGAAAAGGATACCAGGTTATTGTCTAACCATAAGGACCTCATAAGATTAAAATAAGGAATAGTCTTGAGGTCTCAATGCTTGCTTAACGAAATGGGGGACACAAGGTCAAGCCCATGGAATGCAATGACGTTGAACTCTGTGCCCCTTACATTGGTAACTAGCATTTTAGACAGTCCAAGCTATTCCTTATTTTAATCCGATGAACTCCACCAATAATTTTGAGCCTTTAGCCAATCGGAGCGAGCAACTTTATTTAACATGTTACCAGCAATCAGGTATCGTAACCAATATTAAGGGGGAGTTGTTCTAAATTAAATTGATAATTTTTAATATTCTTATTATTTTGTTGTTTTGTTAAAATAATAAACACACAACGTAATGTTTGACTTCCTACTAGCCATAAAATTATGCCATATTATTCATATTTGGTTAAGGGGACGGCCATATAACACCGTGTGAAGTACACTTTTTTCAGCATAAGGGTTAGTCGTAGTGAATTTAGAAGCACTGCGATGGACGATGCTTGGGCCAGATTCGTCATATTCCTGTTGCTGATCCACATCTGTTGGAAGGTGAGAGGGACACCAAGATAGAGCCACCGATCCATACAGAGTATTTACGTCTGGTGGGGCAACAATCTTGATCTGCATGTTGGTGGGGCTAAGGCCGTCCTTCTGCATTCTGTCGATGATGCCTGGGAACATAGTTGAGCCACCAGACAGGACGGTGTTTGCATACAAGTCTTTACGGATATCAACATCACATTTCATGATGCTGTTGTAGGTGGCCTCATGGATACCTGAAGATTCCATTCCTAAGAAGGCTGGCTGGTATAGAGCTTCTGGACACCTGAATCTCTCGTTACCAATGGTAATAATCTGACCATCAGGAAGCTTGTAGCTCTTTTCTAGTGATGAACTTAAAGCAGCGGTTTGCATCTCCTGTTCGTAGTCAAGGGCTACGTAAGCAAGCTTCTCCTTGATATCACGGACGATTTCTCTTTCAGCTAAAAAGTGCAAAATATAGTAAAAAATGAAATATTAGGCCAAGAAAAAAGTATGTGTTTCTCGTCCCCGTCTACTCGGGTTTTTGACGCTGCCTCGATTTTTTTGTTCTTTGTTATTTTCCAAAATGATGGAAAAGTGCTAAAGAGTGAGAATAAAGGTGAAGATTAATTTCCGGTTTTGCCTATAAATTCTATAAAATGCACTTCAGATATTTTCTCAAAGGGGATGACCCGATTTAATTATATGAAATTATCATCTTGATTGAATGACCTTGACACCAACATCCCATCTGTAAAGTTTTACGCTAATATTTCAATCCGCTTTGATATGAGAACTAGTGATTTTGTAGGCCCATAGAATACTGTAAATATTGGTCGACCAGAATGAGACACAGTTTTGCTCATAGCGTCCAAATTAAACACTTACGAGAAGAGCATTCTCATTTATAACCCTACTATACTGCAGAAACTGGGGTGTTAAAATTTTAACACCAAGTCGGTGTCAAGCTTGTTGGTGTTGAATTTAGGATTTAACACCATTTGGTGTTTGCTGCATAATTTTAATTATGGATGTTGGTGTTCTGTTTATGATTTGTTAGAGGCAAGCAGTTACAATAGAAACACAAAATAACAAAATCAAACATTTTCAACTAAAATATCACACGTTACATATATAAATGTTAACACCAAAGTTTGGTGTTAATTAACACCAGAGGGAGTGGTCCCATATTGACTCCAGGAGAGTGCTAAATTACATCAGTAGTGTCAATCTGGCACCCGGCGGTGTTTAAAAATGATTAACACCATATGTGGTGTAAAATTAACACCAAGCAGTGTCATATCATACATTGTAACACCAAAGTTGGTGTTAATATACAAACACTAAGTTGTGTAAATCTTACACCAGTGGGTGTGGTCCGGTATTGACTCCAGGATGGTGTTAAAATTAACACCCATGGTGTTAAAGTTGACACTCCAGTTTTTGCAGTGTATTAGGTTTCATTATTTACCTATTGTGGTAAAGGAGTATCCTCTTTCTGTAAGGATCTTCATGAGGTAGTCTGTGAGATCACGACCAGCAAGATGTAAGCTCACGATGGCATGAGGAAGAGCATAGCCTTCGTAGATAGGTACAGTGTGGGACACACCATCACCGGAGTCAAAGACGATACCGGTGGTACGACCAGAGGCGTAGAGGGATAGTAGGCCTTGTTAGCGACGTACATGGCTGGTGTGTTGAAGGCTTCAAACATGACCTGTAATGTAACGGATTGTTTCTTAATATTTCACTGAAGAACACAAATTTCATACATCAATAAAAATCAATAATAATATTATTCATTAATTTTAAAATAAATATTTTTGGGGAAGTGTGACGGGCCGTTGCAAGAAAGAAGCCATAAATGTGTGTTAATAAGCGTGAAGTACTAGTAACCAATTGATAGTGTAAAAAAGCTTATTCCTTAAAAACAAAAGAAATTTATACATGTGCAAGAAAAAAAGTTCACCTAAATGTTCTAAACAAATACCAGAACTTATAAGTTTGAAACCTTTCAGTAATCATAATGTCGGTTTGTAATCAAATTATATTTAGAGACACGTAAATATTTGAGCGGGGTGGAATGGAATTTTGATTGCATAAGTAAAAAAATCGGTCAAAAGTAAATGGTTAATTAGTACAAATATTTGGTAGCTAGCGATTGTGCCAGCAAAGGTATCTATGTTGGGCCATAGTGACGTGTCTTCCATTATCAATACGAAACTGTTGCTTCATTTGCGTTTACATTGCCATTAAAGCCACTATCAGTAACTTTTTTTTAAAATTCAAATTGTCCATTTTGTCTCTAAATTGCTAGTGTTAGGTCATATCAACACCTTATATTATTAGTTCTTTGTGAAAAACAGACACTTTAAAAGCATTTTAAAACGGACTTGAAGATGCCTTTTACAGTCTTGTTTCTACACCTTGTACCTAAAAAAGTCGGATCCCGACTATAATTTGTAAACAAAGCATAACAATCATCATTACTTGACAAATACGACGTGGTACCCTTAGCACTTACGAGGCCCATTAAACACACCAATTAAACCAATGTCAACATTGCAAAAAATGGGGGGCGCGCATTGTTTACATTTTGAAGTGTGAATAGTGGCTTTAAGTTAACTGATTTAAGTTAACTAATTTAAAAGTTGTACATGACAACGCTGACATTATGCTTTCCACCATTTTCTGACAATGGGTGAATCCACTAGCTGCTAATAGTCAGTTATTCGACTTGTTGTTGACAATGGGTGAATCCACTAGCTGCTAATAGTCAGTTATTCGACTTGTTGTTGACAATGGGTGAATCCACTACTGCTAATAGTCAGTTATTCGACTTGTTGTTGACAATGGGTGAATCCACTAGCTGCTAATAGTCAGTTATTCGACTTGTTGTTGACAATGGGTGAATCCACTAGCTGCTAATAGTCAGTTATTCGACTTGGTTGTTGACAATGGGTGAATCCACTAGCTGCTAATAGTCAGTTATTCGACTTGTTGTTGACAATGGGTGAATCCACTAGCTGCTAATAGTCAGTTATTCGACTTGTTGTTGACAATGGGTGAATCCACTAGCTGCTAATAGTCAGTTATTCGACTTGTTGTTGACAATGGGTGAATCCACTAGCTGCTAATAGTCAGTTATTCGACTTGTTGTTGACAATGGGTGAATCCACTAGCTGCTAATAGTCAGTTATTCGACTTGTTGTTGACAATGGGTGACTGAACTTGCCCTAAACAATGGGTGACTTGACTTGATGTTGCTGACAATGGGTGACTCGACTTGCTGTCGGTTATGGGTGACTCGACTTGCTACCGAGAATGGCATTTTGTTCGGTTTGTATGTTACTTCTTGTATGTTACTATCTCACCTGAGTGGCCTCTCGATCATATCTTCAGTATTATTATTTCTGTGTCTTTTATTATTTGTAGAATCTAATTGATGAGGAAAGAAGTTGGAGTTGATTATGGGTGACTCGTCACTACGGGTCAACATGGATGCCGCTAAAACATAACCCAAATGGTGACCCTAATTCTTACACTAACTTTAACAGTAGCCCTCATTTTAAACCTTACCCTTTACAGGTTTTAAAATAAAAGTGCGTCACATTTTGGTAACACTCCCAAAAACCCGAACAGTCTGTCCAACACCACCAGAAACCGAGTACCTATAATATCACGTTACCTGTGTCATCTTTTCTCTGTTGGCTTTGGGGTTGAGTGGAGCCTCAGTCAGCAGTACGGGGTGTTCTTCTGGCGCTACACGCAGCTCGTTGTAGAATGTGTGATGCCAGATCTTCTCCATATCATCCCAGTTGGTGATGATACCGTGCTCGATAGGGTACTTTAGGGTGAGGATATCTCTCTTGCTCTGGGCCTCGTCTCCTACGTAGCTGTCGTTCTGCTCCATACCACCCATCGTGCCCTAAGGAGAGAATGTAATAGTTAAGTAAATTTTCATTTTTGTAAGTGATTGGATCTAAACGCTATTGAGTCGTAGGAATTTCAATTCTCAATATATCATCTCGGATTAATATTTTATTTCAGACGAACTCAAGTTTACAGACTGTATTTTAAGCTACTACAAATGAACCTTAAAGTAAAGCAGCTCAAATTAACATGATCTTTGGTTAATCCATATAATTTTACAGATTACTTTCATTTCACTATAATAACCTCGATTTGACCAGTCGGTTAAAAAATAAAACCCATGAAATCGAATCTATACGTTATTTTAGATTGTCTCATTATTTAACATTCTATATATAATTTAGTCACAGCGATGATGTGCGATTTCTGGAGAAATACAGCAAATCAAAATGTTCCTTTTTCTGATTTTGCTCCTTTCTTAACAAAAAAGCCAGAAAATTGACTAAAAGCTTGATGAAAACTCTACTTTTACATTTGAAAACGGGGCTATTTAAGAGTGGAGTGCCCCCAAAGTTATATAAATATAGTTTCCTTTGAGTTTCCCCACTGCCTATCGATCGATTGTGTTCTCCTTTGAGTGCTCTACGGCTGTACGCATCATTGTTTCAGCACTGTATCCAAGAACCTCGTCTACAAGGTCAACGGGTTATTTCGATTACATTTCTCATCGTAGCCTAGGAGACCTCTCCATTTTGGGACCCACTCAGTTTCTTTACACAGGTGGAAAGTTTTTATAGTCCACCGGATCTAGTCCACCTAACAACGGTACAAGAATAGGGCATTTGATTCATTTGACTCTTCAACACAAAATTAGTTTCAGGATTTATTCGTTGTCGTCTATGCAGCCTGGACTGTGGCTCCTGGTGAACTAGATCTCCCTTTTCTATCCAGAATATTTGGCATGTAACAGCTGTAATCAGGAGAGTACGATGACAAGTGGAAGCCCACAGATAGCACGCGGGGTGGTTTACGTACCAGCCATTGTTCTCCGAACCAGGGGGAATACCCCTATCGGAATAGACTGTTGCGAGTGGTTCCTACGATGGATGGGAAGACAGCCCTTGGAGCGTCACAGACCAGAAAACCGGCCATGACATGGCAGGAAGCAATTGTCTAAACCAACGTCGACTTCTTCTTCCAAATGATGAGGGATTGTTATTTCGGTACCAGGAGCAAAATGGGTAAGGATGTTGTAATATATTTAAATTTGATGTTCGAAAAAAGAAGATTAAGAGTTTTATCGAAACCCTGCTGACTGCCCCCCCCCCCCACCTTCTTGCTAAATATCAGCCATATATGGCAAAGCATAACGAAACGCGTAGCCGGACGGTCTCGCAGACAGATCTCATTTTTTAGTATAGGGCATTTCTATGGAAATGGACCTCAAATTGACCTCTAGATGACCTTTGACCTATTGGGTCACTCTGAAACCCTGCCAACAAACGTTAGACTGTCCTCCCCAACTTTAATGCAAAATATCAGTCCCCTATGTCAAAGTATAACGAAATGCCAGACCGGACAAACAGACAGACATATCTCATTTTTAGTAGAAGTTTGAAATGTCGGTTTTGCGCAGTGAACTTCTAGGCAAAACACGTAAAATCTATTTTAGTAACACCAATCGAGATTTTACATGTTTATAGTGTATGTTACTCGGTGGTATTCTTTGCTTTAATACATCTAATCAATTTGAAGACAAATAGGTGACTTTTTACCCGGACTTTTTAGTAAAGATAAACAAACAAAAATACGCACTTTCTGTTTAATGCCTCGTGTGAACTTAACAGAACAACCACACCAAATATGACGATACAGATTCTCGGTCTCAGTGTATCAATTTACTAAGTATTTTGAATCGACCGTTTATGAGAATAGTTATCACCATTCTCTTCTACGGTTACAGTAATAGTCTGCGTGGTTTGACAAATGCGAACTTTCTTAGAGTAAGTCGAAAGAATAATGGAAAGAATATATTTGATAATTAATCAAGGTACCTTGCCATACCACGCAACGTACTTGTTCATGACATGACAATCTCTATGAGTAGTCCTGTATAGTACGTCTGGCTTACAAACATGGCGTCCAAAAGGAGCCCGGCGTTTCCGTTGATTTTTGTGATGTAATATTCAAAGTGAAGCAATTTTTGAGCGGAAAAAGATAGCAGGAAAGCCTACAAGTCTTGAACGTCTAATGGACAGGATGAAAATGGCCACTGGTATTTCAAAAAGGGGCATTTATGACATTTTGAATAATTTGCCGTCGCAGCGAATACGTCATACTATAGGTAACGGTTCACGCCATTCAACGAGTCATTGAGTTTTTATTTGGATTGTGGTTCAGACTCTGGTCAACACCAGCCCAATGGACCTGACAACGATCCATTTTGACGTCACACTACACCACCGTATAAACAAAGTTAGCAGAAGATAGTGACTCCACCAACACTTTGAAACCACAGCAATGTTCCTATACAATCATGACAATTGTTAACCTGTCGATCCTTCGGAAGAGACGTACCAACACGCCTAGCACAACATATGGGAATATCACAGACACAGACACAGATTTTGTACCAATAGATAACTATGGTCCCCCTTTCCATGATACCAAAATGAGTGCCAAATGCTAGCATTACGTCACAAACTGTCAGTTCTATAGACACACATCAATGTGGAATAGGAGGGAAAGAAAAATTCAATTTTTTCGACCAAAAAAGTTAGGAGTATCCGGTTTTCATGCGGTTTTTGGCTCTACTTGATGGAAGGAAAATGACTAGTTGTATATAAGGAGATCGTTTAGTGCTTATAATAGTGTTTTTGATTTGCCAGAATTGTAAAATATGCAATTTTCCACCCTATAGTCAGTATTTTCATACTTTCCTCATGTGACGTCATTGTGACGTCATACTGTATGTTGGTACTTATTTTTATACCAATGGAAAGAAGAAACTCTAAGCTATCTGTGCATGTGGTACCAATTACAGGAATCGGAGGTTTTGTTTAGTAATGAAAATCACCGGGGTGGTAACCACCACCACTTCGGGAGTTACAAAAAATGGCTCCGAAAAACGAGGGTTTTACCTGCCTTACGATTTTGAAAGAACCCTTTGGTTCCTTTTAGTGTTCTAGGGCTATTTTGTTTGGACGTTTGTTGGGGGAAAAAAGACGAGTTGCCGGTCACGCCATTCAACTCAACAACTCAACTAAACTAGTGAAGCTAGTGACTCAACACATCCAGTGAAGATGACTAGGTGGGTTACGGCTCTGTATTTCAAGTAACATATTGGAGAAAACATTTTGTTTCTTCTTAGCCTTCATATAAAGAAACCGGTTCCACGCATACGTGCATTGGTTTTATTTACTAAAAATACAAATGTTTGCCTCCTCTAAGAGGAGGTGAATGAATGAATAGTTAACGCCGATATGGACCTGCATTTTGTGAATCTTCTTTAATCATTTTTAATGGCCACCCGTGAATTACAGTATCGCAGTATCAAATTATGAGTATCACAGTCGACTTCACAAATACTATGATCGATTAAGACCTAGCCCCAGTGCTTTCGTAAGAAATCGTACTTGACCGTATGGGTCGTGCAGGATCACTACATTTAGGCCTAATTTACTGTTTGTACAAGCTTTTTTGACAATGTTCTGGACATTTTGTTTGACTTGAAGTCGATGACATTAATTTACATTGCCATGTTTTACCAGAGATATATATATTTTGTGTTTCATTAACACTTAAATGACCAAGGGGACCCTCAAAATTTGTTTTCGCGCTGGCCGCTTTACGCGTGGGATTTTTGCGCCGCACTTTTTTGTAATTGTCTGACTTTTAAATGCGCTTCTTTTCATACAAAAAAAAAAATTAAAATCGACCAAGCCGTTAATGAGTTAATTAGTGAGGGTCCCATGGACCCCCCCTTGGGCACTAACAGAAGTCAACTGAGAATATTTAAAAAAATCAAAGAACCAAAGCAATTTTTTTTTGCTGATATATGTTCACACATACATATTAGTAAACAATTAATAGTAACATTAAAAATAATTAACCCTTTATGTGCTGAAAACAAACAATTTCATTGTGGACGTTGCTAAACCGTTACTGTACATGGGAAAATGACGTGTATTTTGCAACACCCGTTAAAAATACAGGATTCCTAAAACTGCAAGTTTTGTGTTAAATATATGTAATTTGGGTCTTCTAAAGTAGATATCAACATAAAATAAGTTTTCAAAAAGTTTGATGTAAGCGCAAGGCTCATTTGAATTTTCCGTCTTTTTGCCCATTTTTCGCGTGTTTTGAATACAATGTTTTGCCCCTAATTTGCAGCCCAAATAACAAATTTCATTTTTTTTTCATTTTTTATTGCTGATTTTGGTGTTGTCTTATGACCCTTTACATGTGGTATAAATTTCGTACAAAAATTCCCTCGGGAAAGTGATTTCCTTGGGGGCACTAACGGGAGTGAAACCCCTTGTTAAGTAGTGATAAATAATTGTTTAAAACGAGCGTCTACTTTGAAGGTTTCAAAGCATGCAAACATTGTGTCAATGTAGTGATTTCGTGACTCAATAGCTTTTCTTACCTCGCATTTGGCTGCAGAAATGCCTTAAAACTGAAAATAAACGGTGATTTTGATTTGCTTAAATTTCAATATGAAACATAGGATGAGTTTTTTGTTTGTTCCAATGCGAAATTAGAAATTTCACAATTTTTGTACCAAAGAAAGAAATCTCAGCTTAATCCTTTCAGATGTGGATATTTTGTTTCTATGGAAGCTACAAATCAGTGCAAAAATCAGGATTTTTAGGGGGCATCTGATACGAGAAACTTCTCGGTGCACCTTTAATCAACCAATTTAACGACTTTGTTGGAATTACAACATTTTAAAGTCATAGTGCAAAAAAGTCGTATCTGCACTTAATTAGGTGTGTGACCTATTTATTTCATTATTCCATAAAAACCCAATGTTATTCATTATCATGTTTTGGGGAGTCCAAGTGTGGGAAAATATCGGATCCAAAACATGATAATGATAAAAATGGATGATTTACGTCCAATATTAATTGGTCTCGCTATGAGTTTAAAATATTGGGCTCGACTGCGTCTCGCCCAATATTTTTGCAACTCATAGCTCGACCAATTAAAGGCCTACTCATATGATTTCCTGAGAAGGGCCCCGCCTCAATTTCCAAAAAAAATCGGGTTTTTGCATTTACTAATGCTTGTCCTATATAATCACTGTGTGAAATTGCTAAGCTTAAATCCGATTCCTTCATATAGAAAAATCACAACTTTGTTATAACAATTCCCCGGATCCGGAAATTTGTGTTATACACATATTCTATGGCACGTAATACTAACACATAAATGTTTACTGCAATCACAAACGAAAAATCCGATACATCTCACAAATTTCGGAATGTGCATTTTACGGTTACTATCTTTAGTTCTAGTTGCTATTTTTTTCATTATTACACAAAAAAATAATATTTTCGAAATCTCTGAGTCAGACTTTAATTTGGGCTTAATCGATCCAATTTTATATCAAAATGTCGGATTAGAAATTTCGCGCGCACTCGCATAATTGTCTCTGTCTATGCCTATATCTGTTTATGTCTACCTGCCTCTCTATCCATGTCTATTTTGATCTATATCTATGGTTGTCTTGTGTAGGATCGTCTGTACGTCACGTCTTGCTGTATTTCGTCGGGTTCATCACATACTGATCTATTTGACGAAATGTACTTTGCAAGAAGAAAATTGCTATCGAACGCCTTTATTTCCGTCCGTTGATTGCGGTATTTATTACTAGTCCATGAAGGAAACACTTCAAAGTTTTTAATTTAGTGAAAAGAAACACTGGTTATCCAGTCAAATTTCTTAATATGACAGTAAATTATATGTGAAAATATCGTTGACGATTTCTCTGATAGACCGCCAATAGATCTGTATGTAACGCATCCATGCCGTGTCGATGTCATATACATTGATCCCGTTTTAATTTAACTCAATTTGGTTAACAAGTCGTGGTTTATGAAACTCTGGCAAAACTCCAATTTTGAACTTTTTTGTTACAAAATTTTAAAAAAATCATCACAGGGATATTATATCTGAAAATAACAAAGACTATTTAAAATGGTCAAAGTTGGAAAATTGTTAATTAGTCTTGCTGTTTGTTCTAAGTGATTGTTCCAGTACGTAAAAATGGGCTAAACCAGCATTAAAATCAGTCTTGTTTTTAGGCCAGGTTATACTGAAAATGACAAAGCACTTTACCTATTGTCTCAGTCAGACCAGTTAGGGCTCATAATGATTACGATTTAAAAACTTGTAAAAATATTTTTTTATGAAAGAAAAGTTCCGTATTGTTTCTGGAATCTGGTGTAATGTATCACATACAAATCTATTTACAATAAGCCATGATAGTGTTGCATGTGTAAAACTAAACTTGACGTACATACATCTGTACGTCTTATATTTTGAAATTTTTTTGACCATGTAGGCGATCTCAAAGTTCCGTGTCAAAAAACACATGATCCTTACATTCAAAATATCAAATACAGAGCTATTTAAAAGAGCGGTTATTACATGAAAACCTAAATTTGATTATACAAATAGATCAAAATAATTAATATCTCATTAATTAAGCCAAGTCTAAATTTAAGACGGTGAAAACATAGTACAACATCATATTGGCAATAACAAATCTTCTCAAAAACGTCAGATAGATCAGTGTGGGATACTCCAGACGATTTCATCGGCTTACTGTATTTTGCGAAACGAAACGAAACAGAACTCCCATTGGATTATACGCTTTATTCCGTCATGCATGCATAACGTGCATAACGGAATAAAGCGTGTAATCCAATTGGAGTTCTGTTTCGTTTCGTTTCGCAAAATACAGTAAGCCATTTCATCTATTTCATTTTTTTAAAAATAAATTGATACAAAATACATATGAATCGCACCAAACGAACAGTTTACAAAATTCAATATATAGTTTATTTTTTTCTCTCTCACTATATAGCACAGTTCATATTGAAGCTGATAGTTGAGCACACATTAATTAATGTCATTCCATAACTTTTGGGTGTTGGAACTTTGGACGACTTTGAAACATAATGACTACACGAGGAACAACACATCAACACCATGATGATGAACACACAAAAGACAACTGACAAACACCCCACAAATACACATACAAACACCAGAACAAACAAAAAACGTAGACGTTTGTATAAAACAAAGTTAAAAGCATCAATGGACATGAAAAGCGATGCTTAGTTCGTTTTGCTCATCTCACTTTTATACGACAAATTTTGCAGGTTAAAGTAGGTCTTAGGAACAAACCAAAATATACCAGAAGTCCTATAAAAAGTAACACAAATTTCGTTAGACGACTGACACCTAAACACAAAAGAACCGAAAGGTTAGGTAACCGAAATAACAGAACAACTATAACCTAATCGGCATTTTAGATCCCCACCGCAAACTAAACCTGTGTGCGTGTATAGGACTTTAATGATATTTTGGTTTGTTCTATTAAGAATGTAAAATTATTCATCCCAGACATAAATCTATTCAGATTTTGTTTTTTTTTATCAGTGAATCTACGCTTACGAACTGTAGGCTTCATTGCTTTTTTACTTTTGCGAAAGTGAAATATAACCTTTATAAACTCTCAGACCTAAAGCTAGTCGATCGTTCTGTATATTGTTTTATTTAAAAAAACGCTATTGACTGAGTCACTTATTCGTTCCCATGCAAGATATACTATGAGCTGCAATTAAGTACAAGAAAGTCTAGAAAAACGTGCAAGTAATTACTCGGGAAAGACAGAAGACGACATTTAATATCGGCTACTCACAGGAAGACAGACAAAGCATGCAAACATAATGCACACTTTACAAACAGAGAATTTACAAACAGACAGAGAATTTACAAACAGACAGAGACAAACAAGACGTGAAGTAACAGGACACCGGCAACAACATAACAGCAAGTACAAATAACACCAACGAATTATCATCCACGACACAGACAACAACATAAAAGCAAGTACAAATAACACCAACGGATAAACATCCACAGACAATAGCCACCTTTACAGTCCGAATCGTCCACAAGACATGTGCACCTGGCTTGAAACGTGGAATTCTTTTGTTCGAGTTGATCGTAAACAAAGGGATTCCACATTCCACGCAAACCTGCATGTCTCGCGTACGTGATTTCATAAGCCTATTATTGACTTTAAAAACGACGACTAAGACGTTAGTTAGGGTACGTTTATAATTGAAAACATATTTAAATCAACAGACAAATACATAAAAGACGTGGACTGAAACGTAGATTGCTAATGCTATTGCAACCATGTAGAGACATATTCTAACAGGACGGGGACGCTACGAAGACTAACATGTACATAAACACGCATTCACTGACGCATAAACAAGGAAAAGCAGACTCACGTTGTAAGACTTTGTAGACGACATTACTGGGACATACACACAGATAGACTAACTTGACAAACACAAAGAAAACGGGAGAGACTGAGACGTATATAGACGCACAATGCAGATGGCAACACTACACGAACATTCAAAGACATGATGGATACAAAGACGAAGACATGCGTAGACAAAAACAGAAAGGAGGACAAACATACATACTAAAAGACATAAAAATGATTATACATGTACACAATACTGAGACCTGAGCACGAATATAGCTGAGACAGACTGACAAACACAAATACGGACGTTAAATTGCCATGCGCGATGCATACGTGTACGTGAACAAAGGAATTCCACACTCATTTTTCAAGTAGACGCCTCACGCATGACAACTTAACCTCATATATATCTTTTCAAAGAGCGCACGACACGACTCGCGACGGATACAAGAAACAGACAAATCACGTCAAGACAACACAGACAGACATTATAGTAACAAAACGAAGGCACAACAAAGATGTATGTTTGAGTAAGAAAATCAACATCAAGTTTTAGTGTTTTAGTGTCTTCGAATATGAGCTTCAGTGATAGCATATGCATACCACATTTTGGGTGCAAGGAATTAGAGACATGAATGATTATTAAAATATTTACTATTTTGTAAAATTGTGAGTATACAAACAGTCGATTTAGTGTCAGCAGATATTTAACATGTGTACCAGCAATCATGTATCGTAACCAATAATATTAGGAAAGTTTTGGAAATATAAATGGATAACAGATCAACTGCTATAATTGCGTTAATTATGGAAAGAATTGTTCAAATAATAACCACACCATAAGGTTTGCTTACTACCATAAATTATGCCATATCATTCATATTTGGGTTAAGGGGACGGCATAGAACACCGTGCGAAGTACAGTTTTTTCAGCATAATGGTTAGTCGCAGTGAGTTAGAAGCACTTGCGATGGACGATGCTTGGGCCAGATTCGTCATATTCCTGTTTGCTAATCCACATCTGTTGGAAGGTTGAGAGGGATGCCAAGATAGAGCCACCGATCCATACAGAGTATTTACGCTCTGGTGGGGCAACAATCTTGATCTTCATTGTTGGTGGGGCTAAGGCGGTCATTTCCTTCTGCATTCTGTCGGCGATGCCTGGGAACATAGTTGAGCCACCAGACAGGACGGTGTTTGCATACAAGTCTTTACGGATATCAACATCACATTTCATGATGCTGTTGTAGGTGGTTTCGTGGATGCCTGAAGATTCCATTCCTAAGAAGGCTGGCTGGTACAGAGCTTCTGGACACCTGAATCTCTCGTTACCAATGGTAATAACCTGACCATCAGGAAGCTCGTAGCTCTTTTCTAGTGATGAACTTGAAGCAGCGGTTTGCATCTCCTGTTCGTAGTCAAGGGCGACGTAAGCAAGCTTCTCCTTGATGTCACGGACGATTTCTCTCTCGGCTAAAGAGTGCAAAATATAGTAAAAATGAAATGTTAGGCTAAATAAAAAAAGTACGCGTTTCTCGGTCCCGTCCGCTCCGATTTGTGACGCCGCCCGATTTATTTTTTGGTTATTTTCAAAAATTATGCAAAAATTCAACAAACAGTTTCTTATTTTGATAAAAGTGTTAAAGAACGAGAATAAAGGTACTGTTTTAGCCTCTGCCGTGTATCTATCGTGTCATATCACACGGGCTACAGCGCTATTTTAGCGTAAAACATGTTCTACTCAAAATGATGCTGTCGCCCGACGTGTGATAAGGCACGATAGACAAACGGAAGAGGCAAAAACCCTCAGGATGACCTTCAACCTTTTCAGAACTGTAGCCGTGTAACTAAAGGTCGGAACCTAGACAAACTATCCCTCTTTTAATCTTTGTAATGAGACAAATACATTGGTTTACATTTAAGCACACTTTGACTTAATTTAAAATTTACCCTGTACCAATTTTACCCCTCTCCCTTATTTTACAATGTTCCTTAGGTTTCTTACGTTTCCCAGAGGTTGTATCTAAAGAATATGATTCAGCATCTTTAAACCTATAGAAAACATCTTCAAACCTTCTTCCCCAAACTTCGAGAATAGGATTCTCATTTATAACCCAACTAATTAAGTTTCATCCTTTACCTGTTGTGGTGAAAGAGTATCCTCTCTCTGTGAGGATCTTCATGAGGTAGTCTGTGAGGTCACGACCAGCAAGATCTAGACGCAAGATGGCATGGGGAAGAGCATAGCCTTCGTAGATGGGTACAGTGTGGGAGACACCATCACCGGAGTCAAAGACGATACCAGTGGTACGACCAGATGCGTAGAGGGACAGCACGGCTTGGATAGCGACGTACATGGCTGGTGTGTTGAAGGTTTCAAACATAATCTGTAATGTAACGAATGGTTTGTTAAAACTTCACTGAAGAGCACAAATTTCATACGGTAATAAAAATCAATAATAAAATAATGTATTTATTAATTTTAAATGGATACCTTTACGAAAGTGCGACGGGCCGTTGCAAGAAAGAAGTCAGAAATGTATATTAATAGTGCAAAAAACCTATATCTTAAAACAAAGAAATTTCTACATGTGCAATGAAAAAATCATTATATGTTGTAAACAAATGCGAGAACTAGTTTTAAAACCTTAAAAGCAATAACAGCACATTTTTTTGAAGAGCGCCTCCAATTTTCCAAAATTTCGAGATTTTTACACGGTTGCATTGGTAACTGGCAGGTAAACTATACCTGTGAATGGTTAAGCTCGAAAATGTCTATGTGTCGCAAACGAAGGAATTTTGTAATTAGAATAATTAATATCGGAGATCTCCGATAATAATTCAACGGCTGCTGGAAATGGCCTTCCAATATGAAATAGCCGGGAAATAGCGCCATGTACGTGTTTACGCTCATCCATTAGTTGTTTTATTGGTTCAGGCAAGTCAAGTTAGAGGTCATTTTTTTGAGGTGGCACTATTTCATCAATGACGAACATAAACTTAGCATTTCCAGCTCTGCCGTTAAGTACAATCTGGGATCCCAATTCTAATTACAAAATCGCTTGTTTTATGATAAATACACATTTTTGAGCATTCTCGTTCGCAGGTGTAGTTTCCTAGACAATTACCAACATAACTGTGCAAAAATATCAAATTTTGAAAATTGGGGGCGCTCTTCAAAAATGTGCTGTTATTGCTTTAAGTAATCATAATGTAGGTTTGTAATCCAATTATATTTGGAGACAGGTAAATATTTGCGCGGGGTGGAATTGATATTTGATTCTATATTTATTTCCAAAAGAGCGAGACGACGATATTTATTTGTAAATATCTATAAACAATGTCCTTCTTTTTAAAATGAGGAAAAATCGTCAAAGTAAATTGGCTAATTAGTACAAATATTTGATAGATAGCGTTTGTGACAGCAAAGGAATCCATGTTGGGCCAGAGTGACGTTTCTCTAATTATCGATACGAAACTGCTGCTTCATTTGCTTTCTGATTTCAGTTAAGTTGACTTACTGCGAAGAATGGCATTTTGTTTTGTTTGTATGTTACTTCTTAGGTTTAGAGTGTGATCATATCTGATCTTACTGGCCTCTCGATCATATTTTCAATCTGTGTCTTTGATGATATTGAAATGAAGTTAAAGTTGATCATGGGTGACTCGTCACTACAGGTCATCATGGATGCCGCTACAAACATGACCCTCAGGGTGACCATAATCCTTACACTAACTTTAAGCATAGCCCCATCTTAACCCTTACCCAATACAGGTTTTTTAAAAAAAGGGTGGCAGAAAAAGCGGGTCACATTTGGAGGTTAACACTTCCAAACACCCTAACAGTCTTCCCAACACCACCAGTAACCGAGTACCTATAATAACAAGTTACCTGTGTCATCTTTTCCCTGTTGGCTTTGGGGTTGAGTGGAGCCTCAGTCAGCAGTACGGGGTGTTCTTCTGGCGCTACACGCAGCTCGTTGTAGAATGTGTGATGCCAGATCTTCTCCATGTCATCCCAGTTGGTGACGATACCGTGTTCGATGGGGTACTTTAGGGTGAGGATACCTCTTTTGCTCTGGGCCTCGTCACCTACGTAGCTGTCTTTCTGTCCCATACCAACCATCACACCCTATGGAGAGAATGTAATAATTAAGTATACTTTCATTTCCGTAAGTGATTGGATCTAAAAGTCGCTATTGAAGCATAGGAATTTCAATTCTCAAGATATCATCTCGGATTAACATTTTATTTCAAATGAACTTAAGTTTAATATTTTTAAGTTACTATAAATGAACCCTAAAGAAAGCAGGTCAAATAGCACAGTTTTTGTTTGAGCCATATAATTTTACGGATTATTTTTATTTCATTAAAATATTTCGATTTGTTAACAAAAATAAAACTCCGATACATTCGCATCTATACGTAATTATATTGTCTCAAAACATTCGCATTATTTATATTCTATCAGCAATGACGTGCGATTTCTGAAAAAATACAACAAAACAAAATGTTTTCTGTTTTCGCTCTTTTCTTTAAAAAAAGGCGAAGAAAATTGACCAAAAGCTTGATGAAAACCCTACTTTTATCTTTATAGACGGACTAATTAAAAGTGGAGACTACAATTTTACAGTTTATTTCATGGCATATAAATTCTGCAACTAAACAGCTTTAATGGGTTTTAGTTCACAATTCAATTTCGAGAAAATAGAGCGTGTGCCACATGGTCCTATTATTGGTATGTTGCTTCTTTGAGTGAGAATAAGTAAAGTACCTGATGTCTGGGTCTTCCTACGATGGATGGGAAGACAGCCCTTGGAGCGTCATCTCCAGCAAAACCGGCCTTGCACATACCGGATCCATTGTCTACAACCAAAGCTTGGACGTCTTCTTCGCACATGATGATGGATTGTTAAATTTCTGTAACAGAAGCAAGAAGGGCGAGAATGTTGTTAATAACAAAGAAAATATTTAATTTGATGTTCGAAAAAAGAAAATTAAGAGTTTTATTCATCGTATCTTAACTTTTTTCAAGATGCCTGTTTTGTTTGGAATGATGAGAGAACCTGTGATTTACAATATGCAATCACAAAATAAATAGTAGTCTACGTCTAAATGCCATTGTTTTATGTAATTACTGTTTATATCATTAAGGTCCTAATGTGAGGGGACTACGTTTTTTTTTTAAATATGATTCAGGAAGAAGATACAACTTATTTAGTTGGGTTAATGACGTCTAGTATAAAGAGTTATATGTTTCACACAAAGATTGGATAAGAAGACTGTTTTTTACTGCATGAATATCCCCTTTTAAATGCATATGATACTTATGTTTCTTGGTAACTGAAATATTTCACTTCCAATTATCGTGATCACTGACGATTATTTGTACAATACAAGATATTATCTATCAATATGCAAACATTTGTTCGTGTATGCAATGGTCGTTGAACTAAACAGCCGTGGAAACTAAAATACTCTTGTCAAGCAACCTAATGTAAACAAGATCGTATGGATTTTATTTAGGTTAAAATCTTATTTCGATTGTAAGTTGTTTTGTTAAGGATACTGGAAGCAGCATAGTACATTTATACCCACACTTTGCTTTAGAAAGGATCGTTTAAACTATACTCTTGTATTGTTTGCAAGAAGAGGAAGTTAAAATATTTTAAATATTTCCAATTTAGCATTTCACATTCAAAGAAACATTTTAAAGGTGCTGTACGTGCGTATCCTTAACGTCCCTAATAGAAGACGCAAAAAGGGAAGGTAGTATTTTTGCTTGTGATTTTTTTTTCAACAAAAGTGCATTAAATGCAGTTAAGGGGCGTTAAGGAATATACACACAAACGCAATCGTTAAAAAAGTAGGAACTTCCTTTTTTATTTAGATGTGATAAATCAAATTGGATTATATGCATTGTACTTTTTTCACAAAGAACTAAAATTTGGGATTTTCCCATGGTTTTCAGTAGTTATTTATGTCATACAGTTATGGTCAATCTAGGTCCAAGGCAATTGTGTCTATATACACCAAAGAATATCCCATTTTCAGCATCATTGTTTGTATGAAATTTAGTCATGAATGATAACCGGTTTAAGTGCATGTTTTTAGTCAGGAGACCTACAAACATTACACCATGCACTACACTCTAAATTTTGCAACGTTTAATGTAGTTGTAAATGGTTGAACCATTTTGTTGAACTCTACTGATGATATAGCCAAAAGAACTTTGAATAAATCTGTTTATGTACACTGCGAATAAGTCATAACATATTTTACAAAGTGATCCTTGGGGACATCTGGGTCAAAACTGAAGGCACATACTTTCAATTTTTATTATACAGATACAAATAAATATCGCGTGTGCGTTGCATGTGCTTGTATTTTCGGGACAACTATGTATTAGTGACACTAACATATAGCTGTCCCGAAAATACAAACACATATTTTTGTATAAAAACTGAACATCGTCTGCAAACAATTTACAAGCGTTTTCCCGTAATGCAATTAATCTATGGCCATTTTATGAAATATAAAATGTCATATATAGCACTCTTTGCAAACGAAGTTCTTTTGGGTGTAGAGTATCATTAGAGTAAAACAAAAGGGTCAACCATTTGTACATAACTACATTATCCATTGCAAAATTTAGAGTGTAGATACACTTGTATACATAGTTTCAGGCGTAGGTTTGATTCATGTTCAATCGCATCGACGAATGCAACCATCGACACAAAGTTTATTCATTAAAACTACACCCATTTGTCCAATAATACCCAGTGGCGGCACCAGGATTTCTTTTTTTTGGGGGGGGGGGGGAAGGGGGAAAGTGACTAAAGTGAAATTTTCAGGCAAAAATGGGTAATTCGCGCGACGCGTGCAAAAAAATTAATGGTAAAATAAACAAATATGACATTAAATATGCTGAAATGCGTGCGAAGCGCACCGGAATTTTTTTAATTTTAACTGTAATTTGACAGTTATCCATCACTTTTGACAAGGTGGTGTTCGGGGGGAACCGGGAGTGCAAGGAAAAGTAGGAGGGGGTTCCCCTATTGACACGCACGTTGAAATCGTCGATGATGCATGATCGTACTGTCGATAGCAACTCATTTTATCAGTTGTTTTGAATATATGCTTATACAGATTGGGTTCATGTGTTGTTTGATCCCATTTAACATAGGATAGATCATACGATACTTCTTTTCAGTATAGGTTTTCGTTGACGCTTTCAGTTTTGGCTTGTATATGTTTTCAAGTTTTGAAAAGGCTGACTGAAGTTTAATCCTGTGCTATAAGGTAGCGAACTATTAATGCAGGTTTTAGGGAACGGATGGTAACCATGATTTGACTAAATGTTTATTCTTACAATAAAATTGTCACTGAATTTTCCTTGTCTAATGGACCCTATGCAATCATCACATTTCCTATACGCGTTTAAATGTACATTCATCTGTAGATTAATTCCTATCAAGTCTCGCATGTGCTTTTGGAACGTTTGGACAGTGCAGTGGATGGAAAGGACGACTATAGCTCGGGTATAGACCTTACGCACTGCACTAAGGCGACGAAAAAAGAAAACCCTGTTTTACGGGCGAGCGGACCTTTCGAGTAGATCGGTCGGTCGGGCAATTTGTTTTCTTTTTTTATTTTTTTTTTATTTTCTGGAGCTCAAAATTGGCCTAAAATAGCCCCAAAATCTGAAAAATCAAGAGAAAAAATGAAAAAAAAAATTACAAACGAATTTTCTAAAAAAAATTTGCCAAAATTGATAAAATTGGGCTGATTTTACATGATTTTTGTAAAAACTAAAAAAAAAACTGCAAAACTGAAAAATCAGGGTCGGTCGGGCCCGTAAAACAGGGTTTTTTTATTTTCGTCGCCTAATGCTATACTTTTTTAGTAGAGCTCTTAACAGGTGGACGTGGTTGACATGTGGAAAACATCGCCATGTATAATTTGAGGGTGCTGCAAATTGGCACATATCTTTGACGATAAATGGGGTTTGGTCATAGCAGGGGTGCGAAGCAGAGTAAAAAAAAAACATGTTTTGACCAACACGTTGCACTGGTTCTGATAACTCTTTACAAAAGTATGGTAGGCCTATAGCTATAGAATTTCGTATCTGGTTCGTTTGAAACAATAATAGTCCTACTTGAATAAAGAATTTAAGTCTGCTACCAACACGCAGTTTTTTACTTTCTTTGCGCCCCTGCTTTGTGATTCCGGGTTTGGCGTGCTAAGATTGACGCCGGGGATAGACGATTAGGCCTACGCCTATTTCAAAACCTCATCACATCTTGACATTTCGTTATCTACCAACAACACAGCGAAGGGGAAATAACAATGTTGTAACAAGATAGGACTAGATCAAAGCAACTAACAAAGTAGCTATATCAAATATGAACTTCCTGTTTCCATTTACTTCCGTGTTTGCGGGATTCAGAAAACACCGTGTTAGCTATGCCCAAATATGGCAATGTTTAGCATGGCGGAAGCAGTATTGGCATTGAAAGTGCTAACTACCCTGGATAATTATTGTTAACTGTTGTTGCACAATTTGTTAAGCAAGAATAAAATCAGCTGTTGCACTTGTATGTACTATATAAGAAGTTTGCTGCTTAGGCATAGAGCTATAGCTCTAAATATAGGCCTACTAAGAAATTGATATACCAACAATGAATTGACCGCCACTTTCAATTTCTGAATGTTTATAATAATTTTCAACGGAAATTGATTTTTAAAGAACATAAAGATAAAATAAACAGTTAAGTCTAAGAACGCTTTTTATCCGCCGGGGATCTCAACTTATTTTGTGTAGGTATGTGCCTCCCAGATTTCAAAAATTTAGGCTCCGGAGCTGATTTGAGGCCCAAAAATGGGGTCTCCGGAACTCGGTTTTCCGAAAATTTTAGAAAATAAACGACGATTTCCCTCATTTTCGAGGTTGTTTCGAAGAAAATTTGGTAGAAAATGACTTTGGACATGAAATGTAGGGTCTCTGGAACTGAAATGGTCCTAAAATAGGGGTCATTGGAACTGAAAAAGAGTCTGAAAATGAGGGTCTTAGGTGGCACATACCCATACTACCTCCCACTGTATGAACCACCCCCGGGGGATGTTTATGAAAGTGGCGATGGAAGGACAGGGAAAACAGTTGAACAGACAGTACAAACAGGTATGGTATAGCGACAATAAACATAGGAGGGAGAATCACAGCACTGCTCTTTGTGGTTTTCAGCGAGCAGAAGAACATAGTATTTTTTTTCTAATTTAGGCCTATTCACGACTAAATTACATTGCGTATATCAGACGATGCCAGACGTGACTGAAGAGATTGGCAACACCGTATGCGGCAAATCATAAGTGACCATTATTTAATGGAGCTCTCACCACCTACACGCACATAAACTACAACAAATTTATAACTTCAAAATAATTGTTTTCTTGATGGCTTGTTCAAAATTGTTCACAAAAGTCACTTCACTACACTTTTCAATTATCCAAAAACGGCCGTTGAAAAATCGCATCCTCTTTATTAAGGAAAACGCGCCGGCCACCGTCTGTCGTGTAGCTACTCAGATTTCCTGCCCCACCCCTTTAGTAAAATCGGCATCGAGAAACATTAAGCGATACTATGCACCTTAAATCTCTCACTTAATTCAAGTCCATTTACCTAACCAAAGCTTTCTCCATCCACAATTTGTAACAGAAAAGTGATAACAAAATATCCATTTATCCAATTCTCGGTTTTTAACTGAAGCTCAATTCTAGTTTTAAAAAATTGCTTACTGTTTCCACAAGAACAGGCTTGACAAAGTGTGTACCTGTGCAATTTCCCTTAACGCATAGAAAAAAAACTTACCTCGTTCCATAAACGTGGTGCGGATTTTCCCCGGAACCAAAATGCCCCCCTAAAAAATCAAGGGTTTGATTATTAAGACGTAGGCCTACCTAGAACCGTATCTTCAAGCTCCCTCAACCTTAATACAAATTTAACCTTAAAATGTCTAAATTTATAAGAAATAATAATAATAACTGTTGGTTAATAGTTTTATAGGTGAGGGTAACTTTGAGCAATGGATTTCTGAATCTCCTTGTACCGCACTTTTTATAATATTATCTTCCTACACTGTGTGACAATTGCAGCGTTGAGGGAAACAATAGCTCCCTTCAGATTAATCGCCAAACTTAGTGTAGTGATCATTTGCAACGAGATATTTCAAATAACAGGTGTCCCTAAAAATGTGAAAATTCTGATTTTTGCGCTGGTTTAAAGCTTTCTATCAAAAATATCCCCATCAGAAAGGATTAAGCTGAGAACTGCTTCTTTGGTACAAAAATTGTCAAATTTCTAATATCCTGTAGGAGCAAATACGAAATTCAGCCTAGGTTTTCTATATATTGAAATATAAGCATATAAAAATCACCTTTTGTTTTCATTTTAAGTTATTTCTGTAGCAAAGCAAGAGGTAGGGAATCTACTGAGTGTTTATTCTATTTGAAATCACTATATATATATCACAGAAAATATGGATGACTTGAAATCTCTCGCTGCACCTTTAACCACTTCCGCGTATACTACATGTGTCGTTGAATACAGCCCTCGATTGTTGCACTCAGCAAAAGGTACCTAAATAAATTTTTGAATGGACGATTCGTTTGAAAATAAACAATTTACATGATGAAATAGTGATAGCAATTTTCGACTACCTTACCCATCAGTTGTTATATTAAAATCTCAGCTTTAGAGATATTTTTGTTAATAAATTTGACAGCTTTCTATAGGTTGTTTTTCTAAATTTTACCAGATGAATGTGACCGAAGTTTCCTCCTGAAAATTAGTCGATTTCGTAAAGTGAAGTATTTTGGTCTGGGTAGACTTGCTTTTGCCGAACGAGAAGTGAATATCGCGGGCAGATTTGAATAAAAAATCTTGTGGTTCTGAATCACATTGAATAAGACATATATTTATTTGAAAGGTTCAACAAAAAATCAACACAACATGCATACAAGTGTATAACTCGTCCATGATCATGGTTATTACAAATAGTCTTAGACAATCTTACCGTCTTTGAGAAGTATCTTTGGAAGTTCCTGGCCTGGTTGCTTCTTCACTTTCGTTCAGAGGCTAGAGGAAGTGCCCAAAACTAACTCCCCGTGTTTTATACAAAATTTCACCAATCAGTTCAGTCGGTGAAAGACATCACCAAATAAGGGATGAACTGCAATTGGATACAAATGAGGCGATTGTCTTCCGGTCGCTGTGTAGCATAGGCAAGATGTACACTGTAGCTTTTATTTTGTTGGATATAATTTATGCATATATGCAATCGGGTAGGCCATGAGTGGATCCGGATCTACCTGCGTGCAATATTGATAAGAGTTGTTTGTTACTTAATAAGGTTCTTAACACCCGCCCAGGTCCGGTGTTACTTGTGTGAACATTCCCTACACCATACGGGCAAGTGGGTGTTATTGTTCCCAAAAGTATTTTTAAAGGGGTAAACAGACATTTCTAAAAAATATATAACAAAAATTATGTGTTATTCAAATTACCCTAAGAAATATCAAAATTAATATTAGTATTTTAATATGAGACACCAGTGTTCAAGTTGCATGCCCGGGGGGCCACTTGTATTCAAAGGTGGATATGATGCGTGAACAAGAAAACGCGTAAAAAAGGGTGTCTTTTTTTCCAACAGGCGATGTACGCGCGTACATTGATTAGGGTGTCAAAACAGCAAAATATGGAAAAAAAGGGTATGTGTTTTTCGTAACCCCAAAATTGTGATGTACGCGAGATCAAAATCATCAAAAATATTGTAATTTGGAAGTAAAGCAACATGAGCAAAGCCAGATAATAAGGGTATATTATCAACACAATGTATTGCTTACTTGTTTTAGGTAGCAAAAACTGACCAAAAGACTTGTTTATGGTAGCAAAACACACAAAAATGCTTGTTTAGGGTATGTTTTTTAGTCGGGGAAAATACTTGTTTAGGGTTCATTTCGGAAGTCCATGTTCACGCATCATATCCACCTTTGAATACAACTGTCCCCCCGGGGTTGCATGTTGCTAAGGGACGCACCCTTAGATTTATAGGGGGTGGAAGTTTTGGGTCAGGCCAGAATTTTGGAATAATAAATATGTGTGCATGCTTGAGTGGGTGTGAATATTTAAGTTTCGTCAGGGATCCTAAATAATCGGGATAGGACACTCTGTCAAAAGAATGGATCCGTACTACACACTGATCTGCATGAAATCTGTAGGCTTATAGTTCGCCATTCGTGCGTGGCGCGCTATGTTACGCTACGTCATCCCGCTTACGTCATTAAACGTTTATGCATAAATAATAGGATATGCTTATCGAAAATGTTGGCGCTATCACCATTGATATCGAAATCGTCTATGGGCATTTGTACACAGTGTCACCCGTCCTGGTTTCGTTTACTTAAGCATAAGATTGCCTCATTCTGGTTACACTATACTTTTCAATATGGTCATTTTTGGTCAGTGTATAACTTTCCCGCAATTTGTACATCATAAATATCTTAAAGGTGCAACGAGAGATTTCAAATAACATGTGTCCCTAAAAAATATGAAAATTCTGATTTTTGCCCTGATGTAAGCTTTCCATCAAAAATATCCAAAGGATTAAGCTGAGAAATGTTTCTTTGGTACAAAATTGTGAAATTTCTAATTTCGTATAGGAGCAAATACGAAATTCAGCCTATGTTTTATATTGAAATATAAGCAAGTCAAAATCACCTTTTTTTCTCTCTTTTAAGGCATTTCTGTAGCCAATTACAAGGTAAGAGATCTATTGAATGTCTGCATGATCTATATGAAATTACTATAATGACACAATATCTGGGCGCCTCAAAATCTCTCGTTGCACCTTTAAGTAACGATAGTTAGGATAACAAATGGAAATTTACACTGTAAAAAAATACAGTACAATTTACAGTAAAATACTGCAAAAAAGGCTTAGAAAATGACAGTATTTGGCTGTAATTTGGAAATACAGTAAAATACTGTAAATGTTATGTCCAATTTTACATGTCTATTATGACTAAATTTCAAAGTGGAGCTCTTATTCGATTTTGTAAAAGAATATCAACATTATTATACACTATTAAGTACTAAAATTTACAGGAAAAAAATACTGCAAAATTTACTGAAAAATCCCGGCAGGTTCTGCCAAAACATACAGCAATATTATATAGAAGCTCGGAGAAACTGGCGAGCACAGAACTAAATAAAGACGAAAAATACACGATCTCGAACCCGGAGCCTCTCGCTTTCTAGGCGTGAGAAATACCACCGGGCCACAGAGGACTGTGTTAATGTGGACACCAGTAAACGAGCACTAATGTATTTCAGTCTTTTTATAGACCGTATTCAATAGCCAGCCATGTTGGTGGACAAGATAGACGCATTCCAGTACTACAATACATTCACCTGTCAATGATCCCTATGCAATTGCTAAACATGGATCGATTGACAGCTTAATGTATTGTAGTCCTGGAATGTATGCATCTTGTCCACCAACATGTCTGGTGGCTGACGTCATATTGAATACGGTCTATTTCAGAGTTTCAAGCGGGCGTAATTATATTTTTGTATTATAGAATGTGAGGGCCTTATATGCATGATTCTAGCAGAATCTATGACGAAGCGAAACTCAATTCAATGCACGCGAGGATCAATTAAATGATACAACCCGAGAAAGTAAATTGGTAAATATTATATAGAAGCTCGGAGAAACTGGCGAGCACAGAACTAAATAAAGACGAAAAATACACGGTCTTGAACCCGGAGCCTCTCGCTTTCTAGGCGTGAGAAATACCACCGGGCCACAGAGGACTGTGTTAATGTGGACACCAGTAAACGAGCACTAATGTATTTCAGTCTTTATTTCAGAGTTTCAAGCGGGCGTAATTATATTTTTGTATTATAGAATGTGAGGGCCTTATATGCATGATTCTAGCAGAATCTATGACGAAGCGAAACTCAATTCAATGCACGCGAGGATCAATTAAATGATACAACCCGAGAAAGTAAATTGGTATTGGTGGTATTTCTCACGCCTAGAAAGCGAGAGGCTCCGGGTTCGAGACCGTGTATTTTTCGTCTTTATTTAGTTCTGTGCTCGCCAGTTTCTCCGAGCTTCTATATAAAATATACAGCATTTACAGGTTTAATTTCAAATTCATGTACAGGCTATACAACAAACTGTAAATTTTACAGTGTGTGCACGGTAAAAAAAAATTATCATGCATTTTTATTTCCACAACAACATGAAACTAGAAACTATATTTAAATGAGTGCAAACAAATCTCTCAATAAGAGTTTATGTAACAATGCCTAAAAATGTGAAAATAATCCATACAAAGAGCTAAAAGATTTGTTTTGAATCCTGGATGATACACGCACATGAGAACAACAAAAACAAGAAAAAAATTCCAAAATATATACAATAAAGTTGCATTGGCGAGTAATTACCCTTTTTTGACCAGAAAAAAATGATTAAAAAAGTAATTTTGACAATATCAGGTGGGATTCTTAAAACAATCGAATTCCACTAAAAATCTTGTGTTGGTAGGTAAAAATAAAAAAGATGTAGGCCTATCGCTCCAAGTTTTGGAGTGTAAGGAGGAGCCCAGTTTTTAGGTATATAGGAAAGCAAAATGTAGTGGGCATTCGATAATGGTGTTTCCCCTACTACTATAAAATAGATAAATTATATGACTTTCCCATTATCAATGTCAATTAGCACTTCCTCATTCTCCTTCCTACTCTGCAGATGTCTTGCAGTGATATATATGGCCCTTTATTTATTTATTTATTTATTTATTTATTTATTTATTTTTATTTATTTATTTAGAAAATCACACCTTTGTTATAAATTCAGGATTCGGAATTTTTGTTATACACAGTATATTCTATGCTATACTATACATACAAGTTAGTATACTACTTAATTTAGGCTTATTATATTCGACGAAACGAAACGAAAAAGGCTCAGTGCACCCATTGGATTACACGCTTTATTCCGTTAACATACATTTTACACTATGAAGGAATAAAGCGTGTAATCCAATGGGTGCACTGAGCCTGTTTCGTTTCGTTTCGTCGAATATAATAAGCCTTAATTTGGCTTATTTTTTTGCACAGGATCACCTGGCACATTCATAGGTGCGCTGTGAGATTTCCCTAAGTGATTTTGTTTGTATTTTAATCAAAATTAATATTGTTACCAAGAACGCTCACTTTTCACTTGAAATTGATATAGGCCTATCGCTCTGCATAAAACAGAAATGGTTTGTTTTAAAATACCACGCGCATAGCTTTTAAAATTTAAAACGCCTATTGTGGCTTTCAATTACACCAACAAATAATATACATTCTTAGTGAATTGACGGATATTAAAGCTGGCAACAAGTATCTTAAACTGCTAGTTTTTAAGATTTTGACTTCATAAGTGTTTAATGTTTAATTGCTAAACACTACCCATTCACACACTCTAAACATGTTTATAGAATTATAGCATGTTTACAAAGTGAAGGCAGGAATATGTTTAGAAAAATGTTTAATCCCTAAACACAGTTTTACAGCGTGGTTTGGTAATTAATACCTGAAAAAGACACCTTAAGATGACCTTTAAAAAGTACAAAACTTTAAAACTAAAATTTCATATTGTGTCTACTAACTTTGCAAAGGGTCACTGGCACATTCATAGCGTGCGCTGTGATGATTTCACTAAGTGGAAATTTGCCTGGATTTTAATCAAATATTGTAAACAAGACGCTAATTTTCACTTGAATTGAGATAGACCATCCTCTATAAAACGAAATGGTTTGTTTTAAAATACCACGCGATAGTTTTAAAAATTTAAAACGCCCATTGTGGCTTTCAATTATAGTTAACAAATAATATAGATTCTTCGTGAATCACGGCATAAAAGCTGGCAATAATTATCTTAACCCTCGTCTACCGAAGGGGGGGTTGGTTACCACCCCCCCTTTCAGGTTTTTCCCACGGCTTTCTAAAACCCCCTTTTTTGGGGCCAAATTATTTAATGTAATTGTCAATTGACATGTTCCGGCTCCTTTTCATCCAAAAACAAACATCCACCGGGGTATAGGTAGGATACAGGGTGATCCCAAGTGATGGAGGGGGGTGGCAACCACCCCACTTCGGAAGAGAAGTCCAAACATGCCTAGCCACGACACAGAAATATCACAGACACTTGATTTTGGTACAATAGATAGCTATGTCCTCCTCTTTCCATTGTACGATAAAATGAGTCCAACATGCCTAGCATTACATCACAATGACGTCATCAAGTTCGCATGGCAGCAAAAACTGCCAATTTCCAAAGACACACAGTGTAGGAATAGGGGAAAATTCAATTTTTTCGCCAAAAAGGTTAGAATATCAAGAATTTTCATGCGGTTTTGATCTACTTGATGGGAATAGACTAGTTCTATATAATGAGCGCATTTAGTGGCTATAATAAGGGTTTGAGTCACTTAAAATGAGCAAAATATCATTTTCACCCTATATTCAGTATTTCATACTTCTCAACATATGAGTCATCGTGACGTTCAAATGGGGATGTTGGTATTTATTTGGTACCGATGGAAAGAAGAAGAAACTTAAGCTATCCTTTGGTACAAATTTACAGGAATTGGATGTCAGTAACGAAAAATAACAGGGGGGGTGGTAACCACCACCCCCCCCCCCCCTTCGGGAGTTTTGTTACAAAAAGGGGCTCAGGTAGACGAGGGTGTATACTGCTAGTTTCTAGATTTTGACTTCATAAGTGTTTAATGGTTAATTGCTAAACACTAGCCATCCTACACTCTAAACATGTTATAGGAATTATAGCAGGTTTAACAAAAGTGAGGCAGAATATGTTTCGAAACAATGTTTAATCCCATAAACACAGTTTTACACGTGGTTTGGTTATTAAAGACCTGAAAAAGACACCTGAAGATGACCTTTTAAAAGCACAAAACTTTAAAACTAAACCAAACAGACAATCGGACAGGACTTAATTCTGTTAAGTCTCACTTACAACTACAAAACAGTGAATTTCGATTCCTTATCCATCGCTCTTTGGATTGAAATGAAAGTTAAAATTTAAATATTGTGTAATACTTAATTTGCACAGGGTCAAAGGGCCACATTCATAGGTGCGCTGTGAGATTTCACTAAGTGAATTGCCTGTATTTTAATCAAATATTGTTACCAAGAACGCTCACTTTTCACTGGAAATTGATTGAATGAATTGATAGACATCCTCGCTCGCATTGAAAACAGAAATGCCTCGTTATAACGACAAAAACTTTTTAAACAACCTAAACCACAAACAACATTGGACAGGACTCTAATTATGTTAAACTAATCTCATTACAATCCAAAACAGTGAATTGCGATTCCATTATCCAGCTCTTTTGGATTTGAAAATGAAAGTTAAAATTTCCATATTGTGTATACTAATTAATTTCACAGGGTCACTGGCACTATTAATATATAGGTGCGCTGTGAGGTGAGATTTCACGTATAAATGAATTGTTTGTATTTGAAGCAGCTAGAATTGTTACCAAGAAACACGCTCACCGTTTCACTGGACTTTCATATAGGCCTATCTTGATATGAGCAGAAATGGTTGGTTTGTTTCAAAATACCTCGCGCATAGCTTTAATAAATTCCATTTAGCGCAAACGGGTCGGCAATGCAAATGCAATAAGAAATCACGCATTTAAGTTAGCCTTATTCAAACTATCCATAAAGAACAAAAACAATTACAAAATACAATAAAACAAACATAAAACTGATTTCCCTTCTTTTTAGACGTTGTTTGGCCTAATTGAAATTGTTATGTTGTTATTACCTTTAGCATAGGAAACTGTGGGTGGTTAAAGCTTGCAGGAAGTAGAGCCTATAATAGTGCGGATAGTATAAAGGAAATGTTGTTATTTACGGATTTCTCTACAACCGCGCACGCCAGCATTGTACCTTGAGCAGATAGTGGCGTACCCGGGGGGGGGGGGAGGCAGCCACGGGAATTCTGCCGCCGAGGCTCTTTGCCCCCCGAAAAAATTAGTAATTTTCTGCCCACGGGCCAATTTACTGTCGGCTGAAAAAACATAGGTCTATACTATACTAACAAATTTTCATTTCCCTTATTTTTAGTCGTTGTTTGGCGCGGCCTAATTGAAAATTTATGTTGTACATTTATCATAGGAAACTGTGTGTAAGCTTGCAGGAAGTAGAGCCTATAATAGTGCGGATAGTCAAAAAGAATATACGGATCTCTCTACAAGCGCACGCCAGCATTGTACCTTGAGCAGATAGTGGCGTACCCGGGAATCTTTCCCCCTCCCCCCGAAAAATTAGTGATTTTCTGCACACGTGCCAATTTACTGTGAAAACAACATAGGCCTATACTATACTAACAAATTTTAATATATGCTTTCCCCCGAAAATATATGTGCCCCCCCCAAAAAAAAAAGCTGGTTACGGCACTGGCCTTGAGTTATAGACTATCCATGATTTTGAGACAATTTTGCTTTGCCTTTTAAGGCCAAAAAATTGTCTCATAAATAAATTAAATCTTTTTAAATGTCACCAAATTCGAGGAATATCAAGGTATGGCTCAACATAGACAGATTTCAGGGAATAAATTTTCTGTTTCGGATCAGCGAATAACATGCACATGATTTATACACAAATAATGGCACAATAAATGACGGTATAACACTCTAAAAAATACTGCAAGTAAGGACAACTTAATGGTATAAGTTAATAGAGTTTTGCACATGTTTTCAGGAGAACCAGAGCGGAAAATCTGAAATACACAAGTAATGAACTTTGAACTTAATTGGCCTATCCAGGTTCTGGTCATAGAATAGACTTATTTATTTAAAGGTTAAGGTGCAACGATAGATTCTGAGGCCCCAAATATTATGTCATACTATTAATTTCATATAGATTAGACAGCACTAAGTAGATTTCTTGCCTTGTATTTTCGCTACAGAACATGTCTTAAAAAAGAGAGAAACAATGGCGGATTTGATTTGCTGTCTTTCAATGTAACCCCCCAATTTAGGCTGAATTTCGTTTTGCTCCTCTCACGAATTAAAATTTTCAACAATTTTGTACCAAAGAAACAGTTCTCTGCCTAATCCTTTCAGATGGGGAGTTATTTTTATGGGAAAGCTTTACATCATAGCAAAAATCAGTACATTCGAGTCTTATTTAAAAGGGACCCACGATATTTGAATATTTGCAAGCATTTAAAATATAATCAGAGTAACTTTTAATGTTGACCCCTGTACAAATTGAGTTTGACCTTTCTTGCACTTTTAGCCAATAACTCTAAAACCAATGGTCATAGAAGGTACAAACTATACATTTTTGGAATCCTTGTGACTAGACGGACAATATGGCATACATTTCAACATGATTGGAGTAATTTAGTAGTTTGACCCCTGTGTAAACTTAAATTGGCCCCTATTGAAAAAGTGACACCACAATTTGACACCACTAACTACCTTGCATTGATGTAGGGGTCCATACTAACTACTAAAGGTGGCAAACCTTAGATGTAGTCGGGCATGAACGAACTCCCTAAATAAGGACCCTATGATATTCTGCTCCTCCTCTAACATAACAGCAGTGTCGGTTTTTTACAGGTATATTTATAATCCGTTAATTTGAATTGCAAACCAACGAAAAAGTCTTGAGGTCTACGTGTTTGTTTTACATTTTATTATTCATCTTAATACGTTAGCTGTTAGTTAGTCACGTAAGTAAATTTTATACATGTAGGCCTATCTAACTGGATATCGAACCATAAAACCCGGCAAACCCCGGCAGAACCGCTGTTTAAAATTGTAAAAAAGCATGCACTTCTAACAGTGTAAGGCAATCCTATTTTTTTCTGCATTTCCTTCTAATCCATAATTTGCCCATGCACATTTCAGAAGTGTAATCTATAAATAATAAAACTCGTCAGATAATTAAAAAATGAGGATAATGCTTTATAGTACTCAGTTGTCGTGTATCCAGAACCATTTCTCAAGTTCTTTTTCACCCCCGAGGCTCCTCGTAGAAGAATATTCCATGAGATCTTCCTGAATCTTTCCTCTTGTCTGTGTGTGTTTGTGTGTATGTGGAAGGGGGGCAGGTTTGTCTTTACGCGTACGACCGAGGACCTGACACAAAATAAATTCTTTAGATCAATTGTCCTCGGAAGGTTTTCTTTTGCCCTCGGTAGTTTTTCGACTGTGGTCTATTCCGTAAATAGACGGTTCTCGGAACTGTAGGTGAAAAAAGGCCGTTTGCGTATGTGTAATGTGTGTGTGCGAGTGTGTGCGTGCGTGCGTGTGTATGTGTGAGGACGCTCGCTCGCGTGTGTGCGTATGTGTGTGTGTGTGCGCGCGCGTGTGTGTGCGTGCGTGTCGGTTCGCGTGTGTGCGTGTATGTCCGCCCGGTGTGCGACCGTGTGTGAGTGGCTTCGTTTTGTTAACAGCTCTGAAGACCTAAATGACAAAAAAAATATTTTGCTCTAAACATAGCCCATAATTGATCATCCATTCAAGTGTATGTAAACAAGGCAATGTGTTCCATAACGTGTATAAAATATGATAACGATTATCTTAACAGAAGTGCCTGAACGATTAGGAACTAGCCTACATTATTAGCAGAATGAGGAAACGGGAAATCGCAAATAGCCACACACACCTACAGTTTTACCCGGAAGTTTCAGTTTGTGGTAGTTAATAATTTGTTGTGAATGAACCCTTTGCGAAAAACCAGGATTTAAAGGTGCAGCGAGAGATTTCAAGTCATCTGTATTTTCTGTGATATGTAGTGATTTCGTATAGATTAGACACTCGAAAGATTCCCTATACCTTTTATTTGGTTACAGAAATAACTTAAAATGAAAACAAAAGGTGATTTGTATATGCTTATATTTCAATAGAAAACATAGGCTGAATTTCCTATTTGCTCCTATACGAAATTAGAAATTCACAATTTTTGTACCAAAGAAACAGTTCTCAGCTTATTCCTTTTAGATGGGGATATGCCAAAATCAGAATTTTCACATTTTTAGGGACCTCTTATTTGAAATTTCTCGTTGCATCTTTATAGCGGCACTGGCACATTTTCACAAAATATGAAATTTCTTCAATTTGCTCTCAAATGATAGTCTAGGCCATTGGAAAGAACAGAGATATACTTTTACAATAGAAATAAACATACGTATAGAACCCCAAAGGGATAGGGACCATTGATATGAGATAAAGATGTCCAGGTAATTTGTAGGCCAACTTTTAAGTTTTCCAATAACTTTAATCAACGAATTGTATATTTACATGAATATTTTTTTTACTTTTTTTATTTTTTGATATTAAAACCACAAAGGTTATAGATAAGGTCAAATAGTGTGCCATAGCGTGGGAAACAGGCATACAGCGTGCGTGTTCTGCTGTACGCCATTCGTCGTTGTGAATTTTCGCGTCGCCGGCGAAGTTAAATTACAAAATCGCATCTTTTAACCATAAGGAAGCCTGATTGCCGTTTAATCATTTCGGGTGAGGGCTTTGTATATATAAAAGCTTTACAACCAATGCACAAAATATCGAATTTTGAAAATCTTGAGGGCGCATATTTTTCAATGCTGCCAGTGTTCTTTAAAAAACTACAACATGTTAACAGAGATGGGGTATGAATTAATGAAACCAAGATAGGGATGAAACAGGGATAGGGACGTTAGAGAGCGTCAGTGGCCGTATGATAGAATCTTTCATGGCGTCCGTGCGTAACCTTTATGGATGAGCGCTATGAACCATAAAAACAAAGTAAAACCAAGGAGGATTAAATAAGGAGATGGACATCGTGGCCGACAGTCGGTCCATGCAGGGGGGGTAGGACACGACCTTCTCGCTTGCGGCAATGGGGATTTCCAACGGTAATTTGGGGAACTTGCTAAGATGATTTGACTCTGGCAGTATCTCTGCCGTCCAGTGGCATAAAAAATCATCATCTTAAAGCCTTTGTCAAAGATCTTAGTAATATCATGATAATAAGAAAAAATATTGATTTCACAAATCGTCGGGGTAGTGGACTAACCCCGCTGCAAATAGTGTTATTCAATAACGGTATTTATGGATGTAAATATTCAGCTGACCAGACATACAATCCCGGCCCAAAAGTGTGTGGAACACCGTGGTGGAATTAAATAAAAATTTTTCTAATGCCGAAGGGCTGAATGGGCCATAGAGAGCGCACTGAACACTAATAACTTTTATTGTGAAGCTTGAAACAACCTAACACTTGCACCCCTCCCTTCCCACAATCATTTGGGTGGTCATTTTAAGAGCGCGTGGAAAAATGACATGTTTCAACCTTGATCAGGGGGGACGAGGGGGAGTAGTTCTATAATAAGACATATAAAGTGCTTCAACAATTTTGGCGAGAGTTTACTGAGCTCGCGGAAAAAAGAACATTTCATTTTATTTAAAGGTGTAGTTTTACACGGAGTAGCGATTTGAATAAAATTCACGAGATTACAGAGAGTCTATTCTTTTTTTTTTTTTTATTTCGAAAACTTACTTTGTTTCAATAAAAATGCGTGACATAAGGGAATGGTCACTTTATATTGATTTAATGCCTTATGTACCAATGCAATTTTATGTTTTACTTAGAACGAACATTACTATGAATACAATATTATCTAAATGACGTAAATTCACATTCACTGTTTTGATTGTTAGTCTTAAACCAGAATAAAAACATGACGATGTGTTGACTGGTTTGTAAGGGACTGGTCCCCTTAAAATATAATATTTAACACGCCCATAAAATCTCTTCTATGTTCCTGCCTCGATAGTAAAAAGTGGAATGGGCTTAATACGAAAGGATTGATATAGTATTTCTTTTGCAAATACATATGTTGTATACAATCCCGCACATACACACGTACACAGCACAAACACACACCCGCTCGCTCTCGCGCGGTGCCATCACGCACACATAAACAATACTCACACACACGCAAGCGAATAGTCATATTCACACAAAACAACAAGACACACGCTCACACGTGAGTGCGAATATTAATAATTCACTTTCAAGTTAATAATAAATAGAGGATTCCTTTTATGGCAAGGACTATTATTCATGAGGAGTTATTTATTAGTTTTTAGCCCCCAAAAATTTCTCACTGACACTAACCGTAGAAGTTAGCATTGATTAGTATGTGGATAGGTTATCATTAAAACAGTAGTAATACAAAGGAAACATGTAGCATATATACCAAAATATGCTATGTATGTGTGCGCGTGCCTGCGGTGCAGGTTATTGACCAAAAATATGGTTCGAAGGGGACTCGCACCTCAATTTCTTGAATAAGTACTAGCGCAGCTAACAATTGCGCCATCAAACCTGATCTGTTCGAGTTTCTACACCACTAGTGTCCACCGACTTAAGACGTTACATAATTGCCGGCCTCACCCCGACGATCGCTATTCTTTGATGGGATTCAGACAGTAAATTATGAATGAGAATATATATCGATATATATATTCTATATATATATATAGTATATATATATGTATATATATATATATAATTATAATGAAAGACAGCGTTTGTTTAACACTAGTCTGAGTGTGAAAGAAGTGATGTTAATGATTGATCCGTGCAATGCCTCTAAAGAACCTGTTTAAATAAGAGCGCCGAGGATAAATTAGAGGCATATTCAGACCTTTGCCTCTTAAAGAAACGAGGCATTGACCGTATTCAGATCACGATAACCAACGTAATTCAATGCAATCGCACGGTAAACCGCAGCGATTTAAAAGGTAAATACTACCTCTATGCTTTCTCCTTGTACATCTTGGTTTACAGTTGTTCTCTACTTTTCTCTCTCCCCCCACTCTTTCTTCTCCCCTCTTCCTTTTCCTAGGTAGGAAACAAAATCGCCTCAATTTTCCTTTCGAGCAATCTGGTTTTTACCGGTAGAATGTTACATATTCTACAATTCTGCAACATTAGAGCCACAAAGGATGAGTAACATTGGGTGAATAGGTTACTATGTTTATAAGAAATCAAATGTTAAAAGCAGATCGCCTTGTTAGCTCTAACGGGAAAGCGCTGTCTACTGTTTCTTTTCACGTCACAATATTCCGTCTACCTCTATGGTCATACCCTTTCTTACTTTTTTCCTGCATCCCCTTTGTTTCCATACTGATATCTCCCGATCCTTCGCACCCCTCCATCCTTCCCATATGATTTCCGTTTCAGTCTTTGTTTATGTGACTTCTTTTTCGTACTCTGCCGCCTTCACCCATTATTATATTTTTTTGTTTCCCTCTATCTTATAAATTTCTTATACTTAGTTTTAGTCGTTTCGTATATACGTGGTTTTTTTTTTTGTTTTGTTTTTTTTCTCCGGTGTCGTAATTAAATCAAAGGGTTCGAATCTAAGTTAGGGACATGTTTTCGAGGGTTGATTTCTTTTCCATTATTTTAATTAAAAAGAAATAACTTTTTTTATGGTCAACCAATTTATCACGGGCACTATTATTTGTTTTCTGATCAGATATGGATGTCATTTAATACATTGAAAATCAAATTAAAAAACTAAAAAATTAAATCATTCTTTTTTTTTTTAACATTTGTTCATTGCTACAACTAAGTTTTAGACCCCAATTGTCAATATGGAAATTGAAAATATGTCTTAAATCACCCACGGAATTCAAGTTCTTAAAAGGTTTCCCCCCCTATTTGTTCAGTTTAAGGTATTTTTTCAATACATTCAACTGTTTTCTCCCAATAGAGGTAACCGCTTATCATAATATATAGACCCAAAATGGTGCCCATTGGGCCATTTTGATTGACCTGTCCCTACATGGACAGGGAAAACTTTGGTTAATTTTTGACAGCATGGGGACATTAATTCTAGGAAGATAGTACTCTCAAATTTGGTAGTTATAGCACTTATCGTTAAAAATTTATGATCAAAAACGAAATTTAGATGTTTTTTTTTTCCGCTTCGCTCAGACAATCCCATCCCGGCCAAAAGTATTGGAACACCCGTGTAATTTTCTAATGCAACGAAGGCCTGAATTGGCCATAGGAGATGCTTCACATGAAAAACTAACTTTTATGTGAACTTGAAACAAACCTAACACTTGACCCCTCCCCTTCCCCACCAATCATGTTGGTGGTCATAAGAGCGCATGGAAAAAATGGAACATTTCAAATTTTGATCATGGGGAGAGGGGGATTAGTTGTATAATAAGACATATAAAGTGGTTCCAAAATTTGGCCGAGATTGTCTGAGCTCGGAAAACGATACATTTCATTTATTTAAAAGGTTGTAGTTTTTACACGGAGCTATCGATTTGAATAAAATTCACCGAGATTACCAGAGAGTTTCTATTCTTTCGAAAATTTAAAGTTGTTTTCTATAAAAATGCGTGACATAAGGGAATGTCCTTTTTTATTGGTTTAATGCCTATGTAATCCAATGCCCTTTCTATGTTATTATAGCATACTAACATTTCCAATATAAACATATTTCTAAATAGTTAAATTCACATTTCCTGTTTTGAGTTGTTGCTTAAACCAGAAATCAATTAATCATGAAGATGGTGACCTTTGTTTTTAAGGGACTGGTCCCCTTAAAATATAAATATTTTAACACTACCATAAAAAAATCTCTATTTTCCTGTGATAGTAAAAGGTAATGGGCTTAATCCGAAAGGATTTGATATAGTATTTCTTAATGCATACATTTATTTATGAACATCACGCACATCTCACACGTACACACGCACACACACACACACACATCTCGCTTCCTCTCGCTCGCGTGCACACGCACACAAAACACATACATAACCAAGACACACTCACGCTAATAGTCATATTCACACAACACAAACAAACACACGCTCACACGTGATTGCGTAAATATAATATTCAATTTCAAGTTAAATAATAAATAGGAGGAATTCCTTTTATTGATGACATATTAATCATGAGGAGTTATGTATTAGGGTTTATGTTAGCAAAAATTTCTTTCTTTCTCCACTGACACTACCGTAGAATTAGCATTGATTACGTTGATGTGGTTAGGTTATCATATAAAACATTTAGGAATACAAGGAACATGTAGCAATATGATACAAAAAATAATGTATGTATGTATTGTTGCGCGTGTGCGTTGCATGATATTGACCAAAATATGGTTCGAACTATGGGACTCGAACCTCATTTCTTTTGATAGTACTAGCGCGCGAACCATTGCGCCATCACAACCTGTGTCTTTTTCCGCGTTTCCTTAACACAACTAGTGTACCACCGACTTACGACGTGCATAATTGCCGCTCACCCGACGATCGCTATTCTTTTGATGTGATTCAGACAATTAAAATTATGATGTAATTATATAATAATATATATATATAATCTATCTATATATATATCTATATAAATGACAGCAGCGTTTGTTTAAACACTATCTGAGTGTGAAAGAAGTGATTGTTAAGATGGATCGCTTGCAATGCGCTAATGAACCTCGTTTAAATACATGCCCGAGATAATTTAGATCATATTCCGACAGCTTTGCTCTTAAGGTACAGGGCATTGCGGTATTCAGTCACGAAAACCAAACGTACTTCAATGCAATCCTCACGGTAACCGCAGCGATTTAAAGAAATACTACCTCTATCTTTCTTTATGCTTTCTCCTTGTAACATCTGGTTTCACCACGTTTTTTTCTTCGGCTAGAAAACAAATCGTCGCTCAATTTCCTTTCCGAGAACACAATGGTTTAACCGTTTATAATGGTACATTATTCTAAAATTTCTAGCAACATTAGAGCAAAAGAAAGGATAGAGTAACTTGGGTTTTGAATAGGTTACTATGTTTATCAGAAATCATGAAAAAGTCAGATCGCCTTGTTAGCTCAAACGGGAAAGCCGTTTACTTTGTCTTCCCCTTGTATACATCACAGGGTTCGAATCTCAGCTTTGTTTGTTAGGACAATGTTTTCGGGTTGAGTTCTTTTTTTTCCATTTTTAATAATAAATAATTTTTTATGGTCACCAATTTGTATCACTGCGACTATTTTTGCCTATTTATTATCCGAATGGGATGCCTTTTAATACATTACACACGACAGCATTTTTTAACGATGATCTTTCTTCTTAAACATTTGTTCATTGATACAATAGTTTTTAGCGAAGGTCATATGGAAATGAAAATATTCTTAAATTACAACTTAGCATTCAGTTCTTTAAAGTTTCCCACCCGTTTTGTTTCAGTTAGTATTTTTTTCAATACAAAACTGTTTTCCCAAATAGAGGTCAACCGCTATCATAATATATAGAACCAAAATGGTGCAGTGCCACTTTGATTGACCTGTCCCTAAAGGGACAGGTAAAATCTTTGTTAATATTTGACAGCATGGGACCTTAATTCGATGCAAGATATCATCAAAATTTGGTAGTTTGCACTATATAGTTAAAAGTTTTTAGGATCAAAAACGAAATTAGATGAATTTTTTTTCCACTTCATCGTCCAGACAAATCCCGGCAAAGTAGTTGGACACCCGTGGTAATTTCTAATGTCAACGCAGGCCTGAATGGGCCATAAAGATCGCACTGAAAATACATACTTTTATTGTGAATGCTTGAACAAACCCTAACACTTGACCCCTCCCTTCCCCACCATCAATGTTGGGTGGTCATAATAGCGCATGGAAAAAAGACATGTTTCAACTTTGATCAGGGGGAGAGGGTGATTAGTTTAAATAAGACATATAAAGTGTTCCACCAATTTTGGCCAGATTGGCTGAGCTCGGGAAAAACAGATACATTTCATTTTAGTTAAACGGTTTTAGTTTTTACACGGATCTATCGATTTGAATAAATCATCAAAATTCACGCGAGATTTACAGAGTGAGTTCTATTCTTTCGAAAATTAACTTTGGTTTTCATAAAAATTCGTGACATAAGGGAAGGGTCACTTTTTTAATTGGTTTAATAATGCCTATGTCCAATGCAATTTCTATGTTATTTAGCATACTAACATTTCCAATATGAATACCCATGTATTATCTAAAATGAGTTAAATTACATTCACTGTTTGATTTGTTTGCTTAAACCGAATACATAACATGAAGATGTGTTGAATTGGTTGTAAGGGACTGTCCCCTAAAACTATAAATATTTTAACACACAAAAAAATCTTCTATGTTCCTTGATATAAAAAGTGTAATGGCTTTAATCCTAAAGGATTTGATATAGTATTTCTTAATTGCATACATAATGTTTATAAACATCACGCACATACTCACACTTACACAGCACCACACCCACACCTCGCTCTCGCGCGCGTGCACGCGCCCATAAACCATACATACACACACAACCGCACGCGAATAGTCATAGTCACACAAACAACAAACCCGCTCACACGTGATTGCGTATATATAAATAATCACTTCAAGTTAAATATACAAGGAGAATTCCTTTTATTTGATTGAAATAATTAATTCATGAGGAGTTAGATGATGTTATTAGCAAAAGTTCTCCACATAACACTAACGTAGAAGTTAGCATGGATTACGTTGATGTGGATAGGTTAATATCATATAAACAGTTAGTAATCAAGGAAAGCATGTACAATATATACAAAATATGTATGTATGTGTGCGCGTGTGCGTGCTGATATTGACCAAAATATGGTTCGAATGGGATTCGAACCTCATTTCTTTGATAGTCTAGCGCGCTTAACCACTTGCGCCTCACAACCTTTTCTTTTTCCGAGTTTCTAACACCACTAGTGTACCACCCGACTTAAGACGTTGGATAATTGCCGGCCTCACCCAGACGACGCTATTCTTTTGAATGTGATTCAGACAAGTAAAATATAATGTAATATAATATATATATATATATATATATCTAATATATATATATATATATAATGAAAGCACGTTTGTTTAAACACTAATCTATTGTTAAGAATGATTGTTAATGATTTTCCGTGCAATGGCGCTGATAAACCCCCGTTTAAAATACGATGCGAGGAAAATTTTAGATGCATATTCAGACCTTTGCTCTTAAGAACGAGGGCATTGACGGTATTCAGTCACGATAAACCAAACGAAATTTCAATGCAAGCTCACGGTAAACCGCCAATCGATTTAAAAGTAAATGTTACCTCTATGCTTTCTCCTTGTAACATCTTTGTTTACCGTATGTTCTCGCTAAACAAAATCGCTCATTTTCCTCGAGACCCATATGTTTTACCTTTAATTTACATTCTCCTACTTCATCTACAATGTTCTAGCAACATAGAGCACGAAAGGATAGAGTACATTGGGTTGAATAGGTTACTATGTTTGATAAGAAATCAATGTTTACAAGCAGATCGCCGTGTTAGCTCAAACGGGAAGGCCGTATTACGTGGTCTTCCCGGTGTAATGACTCAAAGTGTTCTATTCTCGTTAGGGACAAGTGTTTTCGGGTATTTCTTTTTCTCCAATTTTCATTTTTTAATAATACATATTTTTTATGTCAACCAATTTTACACTGCACATTTTGCCTATTTAGGATCAGATAGGGAGCTTTTATACATTACACGACATCATTTTTGTTAACAATGATCTTTCTTAAACATTTGTTCATTGTTACAATAGTTGCATTGTCAATATTAAAGTGAAAATGTCTTAAATCACACGGAATTCACGTTCTTTAAAGGTTTCCCACCGCTTTTTGTTTGAGTTTAGTATTTTTTTCAATACATTAAACTGTTTTTTTCCCAAATAAGGTACCGCTACATAATATATAGGACCCAAAATGGGGCATTGCCATTTTGATTGACCTGTCCCTTAATGGACAGGTAAAATCTTTGTTAATTTGACAGCATGGGACATTAATCATAGCAAGATATTATCCAAATTTGGTATTATAGCACTTATAGTTAAAAGTTAGACAAAAAACGAAATTTCAGATGATTTTTTTTTTCCGCTTTCGCTCAGACAATCCCGTCCAAAAGTAGTGGAACACCCGTGGTAATTTCCTTCTAATGCAACGAAGGCCTGGATGGGCCATAGAGATCGCACTGAAAAATCTAACTTTTATTGTGGAGCTTGAAACAACCCTAACACTTGACCCCTCCACCCCTTCCCAGCCAATCAATTTTGGGTGTCATAAGCGCGCAGGAACCAATGAATGTTTCACACATTGATTCAGGGAGAGGTGGATTAGTTTATAATAAGACATATCAAGTGTTCCAACCATTTTGGCCGAGATTGTCTGAGTTTCTCGGGAAAAACGATGTACTTTCATTTAATATTTTAAAAGGTTGTTTAGTTTTACACGGAGCATCGATTTGAATAAAATTCACCAAGATTTACCAGAGAGTTCTATTCTTTCGAAAAATTAACTTTGTTTCAATAAAAATGCGTGACATAAGGGAATGGTCACTTTTATTGGTTAATGCCTATTACCAATGCAATTTCTATGTTATTAATAATAATAACTAATATAATACAACCATGCTTAATAGCGCATTACACAATAATTCTCAATGCGCGCAAAAACACCTGTAAAAGGAAAAACAGAAACCATGTTAACAACAAAAAAGAAATAACTAAAGAACCATTGCAACAAGAATAGAGATGGAATACCTTAGTTAAGGTTAAACAAGTTTTAACAGAGCGTTTGAATTTGTCAACAGTCTTTGAGATTTTTATTTTACATCATAGGGAAGATTGTTCCATAGTTCAGCGCATCAGAAGAAATGCACGACGACCATAATACTGAGTTGCGGTTAATGGGGGTATGAGACGACATTGCGACGTAGAGCGTAGAGAGCGTGTAGGCTTGTATCATGAATAGTTCTTAAGATAATCGGTGCAAGTCCATGTAGAGCTTTGTAAGTAGAGAAGAATCATGTACATGCATGCGAGTTTGAGGGTAGCCAATGTAGATCCCGGCGAATTGAGAGATATGATCCCGAGATTTTGTGAGTGTAACAATTAAGTCTTGCAGCAGAGTTCTGTATGCGTTGCAGCTTGGCAATTTGGGATCGGGAAGACCATAAACCAAGGAATTACAAGAATCTAAACGGCAAGTTACAAATGCATGAACAAGTTTAACAGTAGTTTGCTGGTCAAGAAAATTCCTAATTTTGCTGATTTTGTAGCGGTGAGAAGCAGAACGACAAATAATGTGATATGTGAATACCAAGTTCAGATCATTTTCAAAACGAATACCAAGATTGCGTGCATTTGAAGATGGTTTGATTTCTGGACATCCCAAACACACAGATGATACAATCTTTGGATCTGAAGCGAGATGTGATAGGGATAACTTCTGTTTTGTCTTCATGTAAATTAAGATGATTAGCGTTAGACCAGTTTTAATATCCCGAAACACTGTTCAATTTGAAATTTTTAGATGATTTTTCATATCTTAAAATAGCATAGACCTGTGAGTCATCAGCATAAATCATTCTGCTTATTCCTGAGCATCGATTATATTTCCAAGGGTGATGAGTACATAGTGAACTTAAAGGGGCCAACAACAGAGCCTTGAGGTACACCCTAATCAAGAATATGAAGAGAAGATTCGTTGCCATCTATAACAATACATTGCGAACGATTTGCAAAGTTACGACTTGAACCAATCTAAACAGAGCCCATTTATGCCAACTTATCAGAGAGACGTTGGAAGAAGATGTCATGGTTTAAAATGTCAAATGGCAGCTGAAAATCCAAGAGAATCAAAATGGCCTCCTGGCCTTTATCCGCCGCAAGTAGCAAATCATTATAAACAAGATAAAGCAGTCTTCTGTGATGTGGTTAGAATCTATATCCACTTTGCATTTTACATTTAGATTTTTTCAAGCCAATAGTTTTGATCTGTGAAGTACATGCACGTTCAATTAGTCCGTTGGCAAAAGAAAACTTTATAGCATACTAACATTTCCAATATGAATTATCACATCTTATCTAAATGAGTTAAATTAACATTTCCACTGTTTGATTTTGTTGATTAAACCAGGAATACAATAAAAATGAAGATGTTGTTGACTGGTTTGTAAGGGACTGGTTCCCTTAAAATATAATATGTTAACACGACCATAAAAAATCTTCTCTGTTCCTTGGATAGTAAAAAGTGTAATGGGCTATCCGAAAAGGAGTTGATATAGTATTTGTTAATTGCATCCAATAATGTGTTATAAAAATCACGCACATACTCACACGAACACAGCACACACACACACACGCTCGCT